>JADFUC010000906.1:0-224700 GCA_019722365.1 Lithospermum erythrorhizon | reverse complement strand
ATCGTTCAGTTACGTATTGCTAACTTTCGAAATGCCGACAAGGCCACGGAACCACGAGAGCGTAAGTTGAGAGTTCAAGCTATTACTTACCTCGAAGTAAATCTTCAACGCCCGCGAGAAATAGAATCGTATAATCAAATCATGGCTTCCAAATGAATGCACATAATCATACAACAATTACATTATGCCGTTGTCACATAATCATACCACAATGACATGTATACCGTTCTCACATAGCGTCGTACCACTGATGACATGTTCACACAATTTAAAGTAAATGCGTGAAGTAGCTTCCCGTGAGATAAGTACTACTTCCTTAGTTGTAATGAAGCGTCCGCCTAATCGATCAGTGCCTTTCCCCGTTCAGCGTCTAATCAGCTTACCGGAAATACAACAATTACTACTCCTGACAATTTTTAGCACTTATATTTCATTAAATTCTTGACTTTTCAACCCATTTTAGTTACAAATTGACAACTTAAGTATAGATTACTAATTATGTTTCAATGACCATTAAAATGAATTTGACTATCGACTAAATCTCATAATCGGTCAACACCTTAACGAAATACTAACATTTTCAACCAATTCCAATCAACTTGATATATCAACTTTTCCAACTAATCAAACCCATTTCTAACAACCTCAAATCCCCAAAGCCCGTTTACTACTTTCAAAATCTAATAAAACTAATTTCAACTCCAACAACTTATAAATCATAATTTCCACCTCAAAACAATAATCACAATAAAGGTCCGATAACATATTTATACCGACAGCATTTTATAAGAGTCAACCCCAGGAAGTCAACTCCAAAGTCAACTCCAACTATACCAGCACTTCTACCCCCAAAAATCGAGTTATTATCATCTCTTATACTATAATCTAGAATGCGGATAATAGTATAAGCAATAATAACCCACAAAAGCCGAAGTCAACTAAATCCCCAAACGTCGGCGTCCACAAACACCACAAATTAGTCATCAAAAGCCTTCAACTCCAAGAACAACTAATTTAAAGCCCAAGAATTGTTTATAGCAATAAAAATTCAAAATACAAAAAGTCAACAAAAAGTCAACTCAACCGAAACTCACAAAATACTCAAAAAGATCCGACCTTTTTTTACCTTGAATCGAAGAGGATGATGAGGAGAAACTCTCCAAGAAATTTGAGGTCCAAAGCTTGCGAGATGGAAAATCGAAATCAAAGGGGGGGCTGTCAGCAGCGTCTCGCGTGGGGAAGAAGTAGTTGATCGCTTGAGCTTTGCCAGGCCTTGGAAACAGTTATGGGTTAATGGGTTGTACAGCTTTATATGGGTGAAACCCGTCGTTTTAATTCAATCGATGCTTCTCGTTTTAACTTATCTGAAACCAGCTATTTCCAATATCACGTTCCTATCCTATAGAATTATTTTTCGCCTGACTAATATCATTTCCATTAAGACTACAACTTGAAAATTCTAAAAACCGGGAAATATGCTTTTGACCTACCACGATCCGTTGTATTTTCAACTATTCAACCGAAATTTGCAGTTTCTCCTCGGCATGAAAATCTGAGCAACTAGTATACTATTACGATGTATCCAATGCGGAATGGGTTATTACAACCATTCCACAATGCGGAGTGCGTATTTTGTCTTAACGGTCTGGCCAGTATCTTGGAAGCTCCAAACAAAATCATGGCCAGTTCTACTCACGGAATACGAGTACATACTGCGGCAGGGCGCCGCAAAGCTTGTTGGTTAAGAGGCCGTGGCGGGGTGGAGTTGTGCCTGCGACTGAAGGGCCGATTGGAATTGTTGTGGCGAATGCGATGCCGTTGCTTTCCCAGCGAAAGAACCCACGGTGTGATACAAATCCAAGCATGTACCTAGAAAGTATCACGTCGGAGATATGTAATAAGTAATATAAAAGTTTCCGACCCACTTTACGAACCCATTTACCTCATGCAAAGCATGATGAACATCTGGCGAACATCGATCTTAGATAAATATAGCAGTGGGTGTTAGAGTTTTAGTGGGAGCCTAGTGTATTTGTCATGTTATGTGACCAAATAATTGAATATTTTTGGCTTCTTGCTTATATAATATTACATTTGTTTGCTATGTTTATGTGTTTATATGTCTTAATTTACATATAACATGTTGTATCCTCGTTGAGTGAAAAGTGAAATCCCCTAGGCTAATCTACGGTTTCTAGAGAGGCAACCTGGAAGTGTTGACAAGAGAACCTCTTCAAGTCTAGAAACACAAGATAGCCATTCTCCTTGGTCAGATGCTGATAGTTTGGGGCGACTAGCATTTGATGACCAACATAGTGATTGGTTGATGATCGATTCTCTTGGATCGTAGGAGCTTGTAAGCCTAACCAATCTTATGGGTTGTCAGTTTGAATAGCGAGGGAGCTAGGTTGACATTTGCAAAATCACTAGAAGATATATATACATCTATATCCTATGATATTTGCTTAAAGCTGATAAGTTTGCGATTAGACACAGGTATATAACTCTTCACGTTATACAAGTTGTGTGCTTTGACTATATCTGACGTCGGCCTTAAGCGGGGATTATAACGCGGCATATGTTAGGTGACGCACAATGAGTATAGCCGGTAGGTGTTGATATATTATAAGGGATTTATCCATCCTTGATATACAAGGAAGATCTCAGGCCTCTCAATGAGTTTATGACTGATTGGTTTATGGGACGCCATAGTACCTGAGTCGGTTCAGCTCGAGTAAAGAAAATCGTGGGTGTTTCATGACACATTTCTTATGGTTAGCTTGTGACTAGAGATCGCGTGATAAAGGAATTGTAAAGTAATCGTCTAGGGGCAAGTGAGAGTGTTGGAAATCAGAGTATATTGATTTCTTTAGTATGCTCGTTCTGACCGATTGTTATAATAATTCATTTTACTAGTTTTAGTTAAATGAAATTACTCAAACTAAGTGTTCAATAATAAGTAATTGTAAATTACTAAAACAAACTCACGATGATACTTGAAGGGTTATGCGGTTGCTAGATCCATTGCATAATCATTATAATCATACTAATGGTCAATTATATTATACAAGCGATATTATTTGAGCCCAGTACACACATAGAGTGGCGTTGAATCTTATTTCATGTATGAAATTAAATTGTGATTGATAAATTGGCGGTTGATTAAAATCGAGATACCCAATCGAGAGTTTTTACATTGATAATGTAAAATAAAAATTAAGAGCGAGCGAATCGATTAACTGGATTGATTGACGGTTTAACAAAAACTCATTAGTGACTTGATAGTTACTCACTCGTTAGCATTCGATTTATTTGGGTTTTGCGAGTTGGCTCATTGGTTAACGAGTCGGGAGCTATTCGGGTTAAATAAAGGAAGAGGCATATAAAGAGATTTAGAAGATGAGAAACCTAGCAACGTCTTCCTCTCCCAAAGTCGCCGCCCCTCCCACATCTTTACGTAGGTAAAATAGTTGTAGTAAAACATAAAAATATTTTAAAACATGTAAAAATACTAGACCAAGTCGTGTCAGACACTTTCCTTAAATAAAATTCGCCCTTACTCCCTTCGGTGCTTAGGATCACGTAAAGGTGTTGCCTCCAAAGACAAATGGTTCAAATGTGGCCTTCGGCTTGCTAAGCCTCACTTTGAACAACTCCAGAGCTTATACTATCACCATAAAAAAATACCAAACATACTTACGACTAAAGGTTATTTTCTTCTTTCATTTTTCTCTACTTTTGAAAAGTTGGAGGATGTCTTAATATATAATAAATTTCATGTTTTTGTAACTCCCAAGCCATTAGACACGCATTTAGTAGTATTCAAAACCACTAATAATCATAGCTCATACTAATGACATTCATTCCAATGGAAGTTACATTATCAATAGGTGAATGCACCAATACAATATAATAATATATATGTACAATAATAAAATTCAACTAGCTAAGATAATGTGTGAACCTGTCATGACAATCGACATTCGTATAATTGGGTCGTACATTCACCACATTCGTCTTAGAATTCTAGAATTAATTTGTACTATCTTACGTGTATACACAATATACACCAATAAATTAGACAATTCCTCAGGATGCCAATTTTGCATTCAAATATTAAATCATATACTGATAATTTTGACATCCATGAATCAAAATTTGCATTGACATCCAACACTTCCATAGCCAGTGCGTCAAGCTTTTGACTCAATTTGTTTTCCAATTGATCTAGTGATTCTAGCAAGTCCAATCGCGTGGTTCAACCGCTCCTCATGTGGACTAATTGGAGGCATCTACCTTTTGTGGTACTAAAGACTAAGGAATTCAAAGAAGGCTTCGTGAGAGAATAGTTGGTGAATTCCGTTGTGTTGTAAGTACTCGATTTATACACATATATGTACATATGTATTTTATATTATAATTCGATTTTATACATTTATTCGATTTTGATTGCATTTGTTTATGTTTTAAATATGAACAAGTTGCATATTTTTCAACAAATTACTCTCCTTCGCCTCAAGGGAAACCTATTGCACAATCGGAGAAGATAACTTCACTGGAGAGAATATTGGATGAGGCTGAGCATAGAATTGAACAATTGGATGAAGAGAACAAGCATTTCAAGGAGAAGTTGGAAGAATGAAATTGTTCTTACAAAGTATTTGAAGAAATTCCTCAAAGACATATTTATGACTTTATGTTTAGCTATAGGGGTTATTGTTTTTATTGTGTCAAATGATGAAATGAACAATGTAAATTTGGGTCCTTGATTATCAAAAGTTTCATATCTTAATGTTATTGTGTTTGAGTTGATAGTTAAATGCAGTGAATGAACATTGTAACTTCGGATGAAATGTAGCAAGTGTTTAGCTTTGGATGTGTTTAGCTTTGTGCTCGTTTCATGTGAATTAAAGTGAATGAAATATGTTGAACTAAAGTGAGTGAAACATTGGAAAAAGATGCCCTAACAAGTTACTTTTCATTGATCTGTCGATATTATTCTTCCCTGTTGTCATCATTGTCAAAAAATTGCATCCAACATCACTACCATAATTCTTCACGCTATCAAATTCACAAAAGATTTCTCATTGACAGCATAAACAACTCTAAACAAGTTAAAGAGTACACATAGTTCTTGTTCTATCCTGACCCAACCTAGTAACACCTAAACGCCAAATTATTAAACTATTTAAACCATTGTATGACCCAAAGACATGACTATGTTTTGAGTATTACATAACAAAAGTACTCAAAGCCAATTTACTCTTTGCAACCCTTTTTCTTAATTTGCTGAGACTTGTACTTCACTAGAACACGTTTGGCCCTCCTAGTATCCTTTGGTGATACAGTTGGATCCACATCATGGTCCTGTACAATCTTGAGTATCTCAACGTCACTATCCTGGTCTTCGTCACTAGGTTTTTATTTATCCACAAGGAGCTGATCTAGGAGCTTGTATTGGAAATCAATGATTATTGATTTCATTTATTGTGTCTGTTGCAACAATTATTGTAACAATTCATTTACTAGTTTAGTTAATGATCATGAATGTAATCGCCAATTGTAGCAATTGTATTACTAGTCAAGTTCTCATGCATAACATCGCAAGAATGATTTAGATCTCATATATAACCGCTATAATAATATCAATGATCTATTTATATTATTATACAACCGGTTTTCTCGAGCCTAGCGTCATACACATACAAGGACGCTGAAAGTTATACTCATGCAATGTAAGCACTGTTATATCATGGAGTTGATTGTAATCAACAAGATTCCTACATCGATAATTACACTTCACCTAATATAAAGAATTGATGCAGTCAATTAATTGACTTCTTAGTTCGATTAATTGATTAGTTAAATGAGCTTATTTAATTAAGCTTGATAAGATTAATTAACAAGTCGGTTTCTAACGAGCCAACCCACGAACTAGTGGGACAGTTTAGTCAAATTTTCTATATAATCGATTTCCATGAGGCTATATTGAAAAGTAACAATACACAAAACCTAGACCTAGACAAAAAGATTTCAGTCCTCCCTCTACATAGAGTTCGCTTGAAAGTTTTAGTTAAAACAAGGTTTCTGTTTTGTTCTTCAATCATCCACTTCAATCCATGTTCTAGTAGACTCATGCGATTCAACCTCCCAGCGTAATCGAAAGTGTAGGCACTACACATGGAGTGTTAAGGATTTGGATTGTTGTTCTAGGCTTCATGAAAGATTTGGTTGTTGCAAGGCAGAGTTGTTATCGAGTCACCAACCAGGCTCGGCTCGGCTTCGCCTCGGAAGCCGAAGGCCTCTGTCCGGGCCTGTCCAGATTGTTAATGCAGCCACCAGTTCGCTACTCATGGTAGTCGCCCTGTAGCCCGGCTTATATATAATTATTATATTAAAGACCCCGCTTTATATAATTTTATGATGGTCTTACATTTGTTTCAACGTGTCATATAATGATTTTTACAGTAATCTAGTCAATGTCAGATCTAATTTAACCAATTGACAATTAATGTTCATCTCTTTATTATTTTTGTGCACTTTATCCCTTAAAATTCTAAAATTTCCACCAAGTGAACTAACTGAGTCATTCGCGAGCCAACAACGTCGGTTTTAGTTTTTTGGGTGACCGAACTGAATCCAAAAATGCCTGTACTGCCTCTACCGGCAATGTACTTCTAGTTGTAGGATTCATGGTCATTCTAAGTGTCTTTATTTAGTTCGATTTATATAATTAAAGTGATCCGATTCATGTTTTATGTTGATTTAGTTCGAGGTACGAATATGATTTTCCAAGAAAGGCATCAAAGGCTACTTTAAAGTTATGTATATTTCTAAGCACAAAAAAATTAACATCGAATGTATTTAATTGAATTTTATGTAGTAAAAGTTTATGTAAGGAATATATATGGGAAAAAGTCTTTAGAACTTATAATCTATGTGTTCATATGTATTAAAGTCACCATTATTACAATAATGATATTTTAGTACAGTATAAAGTGTTTCATGAGTTAAAAGGGTTTTGATTTTATTTTTGTTGAATACTAAAAATAAGTTGTGTTTGGAAGGCTTAAACTCAAATTTTTTCATAATTTTTTCAATTGTTTAACTATTTTTAAATAATTTTCAAAATTAAATAGTTTTAATTATTGAAACATGCATAATTAATTATTGGTAAAATATTTTTATGTGAATCCAGTTGGATTAGTTCTAAAATATTTTGAAGTAAATGTCCTTCAAATTTTAGAATTTTTGGAAATGTTTAAGACCTTCAAAATGAGATTCTAAAAAGTCGTTGAATTAAAACATGCAACCCAGGGCCACTAAAACAAACACGTTGCTGGGTAGCTCTAGGCTGCCTGCCATGATGCTCTGCCTTCCTCCCAGTAAGGAGGCTACGGTGTTGATGGGTAGCAAGATGGCCGCCCCAAATTAACCTCTCAAGTCATAGAGTTTTCGTGAAAAGGCCCAATCCATTTTAAACCCACTTAAGCCATTTATTTAACTGTATGATAATTTATATTTTCGGTTTTTTTTGTGAGTTAAATATCATCTAATAACGTATAATCATTCATTTAATTGATATTTATTTATTCCATAAATTTCTTTAATATTAAACATTGAAAGATAAACATTTAACGCGATTTAGTATTAAAGAGTATAGTTAATGTAATTACTTCCGCAAGTAATTATATTATCATATATGTGCGAATAATTATATAATAATTATCAAATTATGTTATATATTAATTAATTTTTAATTATATATTTTACATGGATAATGTGATGAGCATCATTATCTGTTTGATTTAATATATTTATTATATCTCCATAGAAATATGTATTTTATTTAAAGTTATATTTTATTATGGGAATGGAAAAGTTATGATATGGCCCTAGTTCCTCAGATTATTTTAAATAATGTCTTTAACGGTTTATACGTTTTAATCGACATGTTGAATCGTATTTACATTTTTGTATTTATTTTCCTAGATATCCAAGTCTCAGGTACTAATGTCAGATAAAGATATTTTGATAAATAGGAGCATTGAAATATAGTAGTTACATGCACACACTTGAAAACTTCAAGCTCTGAGCATTGTATGGGAAATACAAGACTGTATATTATATGGTTAATAGATAGTATTTTTTAAGGGTCATATCATATCTCCTAAATGTGTATTTCTTCTATTTATTTTCATGATGTGCATATTTTCTTGAGTATGTATTAGTATTTTCATAAATACACATAGTAGATAAATAATCAAACAATATTTATTCCACTAACGTTTAATTTAAGCAATGTTGTCAAACCACCTTAAAGCTAGTTATCGATTACATCATCTAGGCACACCGACCCACGCTAAGACAAGATTGTATTTGATATGACAATGGACTATGTCATGATTTCCACCAATCGTTATTTGTTTTAGATGATCAATTTAAGTAACTTCTGCAAAATTGGTAGCTAATCAGATTTACCACGCTATGGGATCGGGTCATATCGATATCGGCAGACTCGTTAGGTAAAGGCTTAGCCAAATTGTTACATCAGGCAAGAATTGGTTAGCTAATCCTACCGTTATAAGTATATAACCACAACGATCTTAGATACCTTGCATTTAAGAAGTAGATTTGGACGTAGTATAATATTTTGCATACATTGCAAAATATGTTAGATTTATTTTGAACTACACTATCTATAATTGCATTTTCCCAATATGGTCGACACAATAATGTTTGCCGCCTTATTTACCACACTCAGCAAATTAATATATAAGTTTATAACGGAAAAAACAAGTTACGGAGATATCCATAAGACTGTTGTAAAGAATAGCGCTACATCGATAACGCCGATTACCTTCACTAAGCCATATCAAGATGGCTATGTGGTTAAATAAAAAGTACGCGAATAAAATACCAACTATTTAAGATATAATTTAATCACATGTGATATTTACTCGAATCTTTAAAGTTCTGCTTTCTAACAATGCGTCAATGCTATATAAATGAGATAATTAATTTTTTATCTCAATTAAAGGTGATGATGAAGGCTAATATGTTATATTGTTCGCTACTACTACAAGGCAAAGTCTTAAATAATCGATTTAATATCTTTTATAACTAAATGAGAAACACTATCGGACGATCTGAGCGTTAGATCTACATCTTCCTGATTACGTCATTGATATTTAGTTTTACTTAACATGATGAATTCCAGTTTATGAATTGTGATGAAAAATAAGCCAGGCTATAGAACCAATAAGCAATTGTTCACCCGCCTCATTATCGCCAGAAGTCGGGGAAATACATCTAAGAAATGCACTGCTAGCTGATTAGTTTTATTATTTCAAACTTTAAGCATATAAAGAAGGATAATAAGTAACACTTGAAAAATTGAAAGAGAGGTCTGATAGAACTTCATATCTCAAATGACTATCGGACTGCAGTGTTTCAGGGGTTGCAGTACCGTTGTTCGAATACTAGTTTTAACTCACATGGTTTTAAATCATAGATATGAGCCAAGTGTAGTAGTAGCCGGAAGACACACAAACAAAAGATAAGCGAGCCTCCTTGTAAATGCTGTATCCATTATAAGAGCAATACGCTTAAATCCTCAATCTAGGTAGTTTTGCAAGGAGTGAAACGGATATTTACATGGATACCCACACACATTTGCATCATGCATCGTGTGATTCTAATTGAAGAATGTTGTTCTACCTTCTTTAAAACATGATTTTGTAATAAACACCGAAATGATACTGTGAAATATGACTTAACAGATCTCGAAATTCAATCTATAAAGATGAACCAAGTTTTAATTCTACCAGATTTCAGAGGTGTACGTTGATCTGCCTAGTTTTTATGTTCAAATACGTTGATCAGATATGCTCAATGAATTAGTCATGATTAGATCACAAGAGTAATAACCATGAATATTACTGTCTCAAACCGTTAATTACCCACGAGTAATGCATTATCCGGCTAATGGACATCATTTTGATCTACGTTTGATTGAGTAAAGACACGTAATTAATTAATTGTGTTTTAATGAAGTTAAACATGAATGATAAATCTTTCAAATTTCGTACACCAAAAAAAATTCATTCTAACCCTAGATGTAGTATTAGCCGAGTGATATGTAAGGATCAGGTTTAACGTGGTCAAACAGCAGAAATAATTTCACATATCAAAAGTCACAGACCTACCTTTGTAAACAATCATATTCATACTCACCTTGAAGACAAATCAAGAGTTATAGTTTGACAAACAAACTTTGAACGCCTCATAGACAGTTAGCATTGAGACATTAAAGTAGACATACCTAACACGGGTCCAATGTCGAGATTATGTCATCAGGTATAACCAAGGAACCGATATTTATTTCCATCCGTTATAGAATTATTATAATTTATCAGTATGTATAAGATTCTGCTTGCAGTTTTAAAGGTGGGTAAATGTATAACTTGAATGTATTCTGGCCCTAGGAGAAATTAACCGTAATGAAAACCTAGTTATATGAGGAATTTATTCCCGAAGCGTATCATAACGGCAAATGCAAAGATAAAAGTGAACGATTTACAGAATAATGTAATAACCATGTTTACCAATATTACCGTAATAGTATACCAGTTGCTCGGTGGATTATTTCGAGGAGAACCACCAAGTTGAATAAAATGTAAATACAACTAATCGGCCCACAGTACATTTCAGATGAATTTTTAAGTCAATCGAATGGTACTATATTATTTGTGTGTAACATAATTATGACAGGAACGCGAATGTTTGGAAGTTGATCATTTGGTGATGTTAAACCCAGAAGCGACCGATCTAATTAAACGATCAGCCTCACGCATGTTCATCGTGGGCCCATTTCAAAGTCCATAAACCAACAAGGCCCAAACCCACTTCTTCTCCATAATTTTTACGGCAGGCCGGCGAACTCCCTCCCCTTTATTTTTCTTTTCTTCATTTTCATTCATCTTGGCAATTTTGACCTTCAATTTTGGTGAGAGTTTCTCCTAACATCCTCTTCTATCTGAGGTGCATGAACTTTTGGTATTTTCTGTGAGTTTCGCTGAGTTGACTTTTGTATTTTGATTTTATCGCTACAATCGATTCTGGGTCTTCAAATTAGTTATTCGAAATAAATTACGTATTGAATGTGGAATTTTGGAATTTGTCAATTTCGTTTTATGAGTTGTTGAATATAATTATTATCTAGGCTTAGATTATAGTATTGTGAGACGATAACACCCGATATTCGGGGTGTAAAGTGTCGTTATAGTCGTAGCTTGACTTTCGAGTTGATTTTTAGCTGACTTTTTCAAATGTCATTGGAGAGCAATATGTTAGTCGACCTTATGGATTTGCTTTGAGGTGAAACGACATTTATGTTGCTGGAAGAATATATGTCAAATTACATTATTAGACTTGAGTAGTAAACTATTTTGGGATTTGAGGTCATAGAAACGGGTTTGATTAGTTGAAAAGTTGGGATATATCGGGTCGATTGAAATTCGTTGAAAATGTTAGTATTTTGGTTAAGGTGTCAATCGATATGATTTAGTCGGATAGAAGTTGAAATTCATTTTAATGGCTTAAACATAAATTAGTAATCTAATTTCTAAGCAATAATCGGTAACTAAAATGTTGAAAAGTCAAGAATTTAATTAAGATATTCAAATCAAGGTAGTAATAATTGTAATTTCGGAAATAATTAGACGGAACGAAAGCGCTTGACTGATTAGACGGGGACGTTTAATTGCCAACCAAGTTTTAGCAATTTATCTCAATGGTGCTACTTACGCACTTTACACAAATTGTGCAATACGCCATTAAGTATGACATGTTGAGAAAATGCAGTTATGTCATTGTAGGCGATTTGCGCGTAGAAACGGTATATATTATCAGTGGGTATGATTATGCGAAACGTATATATGTAATTGGATGATTATGTGTGATTCACGGCGTGAGCCATGCTATGACATGCCATCTTATTTCAGATGCCAAAGATTGCCGAGGTAAGTACCAGCTTAAACCCAACTTAGTTCTTGTGTTCGCGGGCCTTTGTCGCATTTGATTTCTCGTGGCCTCGCCGGCACCGTTGTATTTATGTGGCCTTGTCGGTACCGCTGTATTTCGTGGCCTCTTGCCGACACTTTTGGTATCGCGGGGTCTTTGTTGTCGTATGTGTCATGTGATTGGATTTATGATTATGGTAGATGTTTTAGTCGTGTGTTTTGGATATTGTTTCTGGAGTAGAGTAGAAGCACATATCAGAGGTATCGGGGTTGGAGTTACGCGTGACACTGAGGTGACTTGAGTATTAGATACAATCTTTACACTGGATGAGATTGGTAAAGACTGTTAGGAAATCTAGTATGAATTTCATGTGATAAAACACTAAATTCATACATCCCGGATCCTCAAAAAATGATATAAATTAATCTAAAACACATAATTAACAATTATGAACACAAGAATTGCATAAAGATACCTGAAGTCTATCTCCAAATCTTTCACGGCTTCCTTTGAATTCCATCGTTGAGCACTTCAAAATGTAAAAGGCTCTAGTTGGTCCACACCAATCCTACATTTCCAGCCTGTAACCCGGTCGATTGGATGAAAATCAAGAGAAGAATTTTTTCTACCTTTTGGCTTATATTTTCACGACAGGGAGAAAACGAGGGAGGCTTTTGTTTTTCCAATTCATGAAAAAGTATTACGATGAAAACTAATAAGTTTGCTTATATATGTCAAACCTAAGCCCAACCGAATAGCTTAACGAAATGTAATTCAAGTGTTTTAATTAAACCGTTAAGCAAAAATCAAACACCAATAAGTTGTTAATAAGAATTCAACAAGTTACTAACAAAGTTCAATTCAACTAATCGAATTAATTCAATTGACCAATTAATTAATTCGGTTCATCCAATTTATATTTTGCATTATCACTGTAAAAAATTAATCGAGAATATTCGTTGATTGGCAATCAACTCTCAATTTAGCAATGTAGTTTAATTTATATATGAAGATAATTCAATCACATCAGAAGGGCAAGGACCTCGATAATAGGTAAAGTCAGAGCACAATAATACTGATAAATTACTATTATTATAACGACACGGAAGTAAGATCTAGCAATCGCCTATAAATTCTCTTAAATTATCATGGAACTCAAACTAGTAATATACAATTACCAAGTGAACACTAAGTTCCAAAGAATCACATTTTAACCAGTCCTGCAAAATGAATCGATACACAAATTGTCTCTAACGGGCATAATAAAAGGGAATCAATTCTCATTGATTTCCAACACTCTCCTTCCAGCGCAAGATATGTGACGCTATCGCCTTATATTCTAGATAAGAGCGCAGTCTTTATGATCACTTTGACGGTGACATCGGGTGTGGCCTTATACGAGCAAGAGTAGCGGCTTGGCCTCATACTTCGGGAGCAAGAATGCAGATGACCTCTAGGATCGCCATAGGCGTATCATTGTGTGGCCTTATACCAGCAGAGCAGTGCTGCCTGCCTTATACTTCAGGGTATAAGAAATGTACGACTCTATGATCACTTCTGCATCAAGCGGCGTGGCCTTATACTTTCAGATAAGTGCTGCCTTATACTGCAGGTAAGAGAGGTGTTTATTAGCTATCGTCCATTCCCGCAGTGTGTAGAAGAGGATTGAGTATATGCGATTAGAGGTTGGTATGTTGCGAGATGGTAGACGGGCCGACGACTCTGTAGTTATACTGCTATTAAAAGCTTCGTACTTGCCTCATGACGGTGTGCCTTATCGAGATTTCGTTAGTTATATCTTGACATGTTGTTTAAATTTTCATATGGTGTTGTATAAATTTTTTATAATTTATTGCCATGAACATTGTAGCCGATTATATATGTCAGCTTGTCAAATTATGTCAATTAGGTTTCAAGGATTATCGATAATATGATCCAATTTTTTCTGTGGACTTACATAATCGTTATACATCCTTTAAGGTTAAAAGTTGAGTTGGTTAATGGTTGAGATAACTTTGAAACGAGGGAATGAAAGCAAAGCTGGAAAACCTGCTTATGCTGTTAATCCATAATGGCGTCAATTTATATTTTATATATACGGGAAAAGCTTGGATTCAAACGTATTAGTATATACATGCATCTAACCACCACGCCGATATCATCGAAAATAAGTTCCGTAGACTAAAATGAAGAATTTAATGAGATAATCTGCATTTGCTATCTCAGGTTTACAGGATACGTTGCCTGGCGCTTGCATTAAGATAATGACATTTGAGTGTTCTTATAATAAACATTTGATGTCAGTGGTGTGTGTAATGACTGGCAACTGCAGAGAATTTAAGGTGAACTAAAGATAAGTGGTTGTTGCGATGCTCGAAGCTACGAGATGTCAGATATATGTTTGAGTTGTTAAGTTTGAGTTAGAGTATTGTCGGAATATTTATACTTTTAAGGAAAGATAAATAAATAGAGATATTCCCTGATTATGCGTGACTGAGTGTTAGTCGACAAGTGATTTGCTCTGCAGCAATCTGAAAGCCATTAACATGAAAGATTTATCTTAGTCGAGGAGAGAAATAAAACTATTGAGGTGGATAGTCGTTAAAAGGGTCTTGAATTGACTCACTATATGAGTGCGGTAGGTTAACTTTCAGGATATTTGTTTCTGGCTCAGCCTTTAATGACTCATTTGCCATGGCATGCTTTACGCCTAAAAATACTGCTGTGGACGACTGATGCATTGCCGAGAAATGCACTGGGTGGAGGTGGCGACGGTGGCTCAAGACCAATGCTCATACTTTTATATTCCTTAGAGCTTCATGTTACACACCATTGTTGTCTCAGGCTGTCAAACGTCGGGTTCATTAGAGTCAGAGACATATTACTTTCGCTATGTCGAGGTGTCATTAACAACTAACACGAAATGAAGACTCTATATTATCACTTTAAATTGAAGTCATTTTATCGTTATCCATTGTTAAGCGACCTGATTATTCAGCTCTGATGACTAATCTTAACCCTCGTGGGGCCCAATCAGAGGTATCACATAATAAATCAGATTCCAAAAGGAATGACTCTTTGAGGTCATTTAAGGAAATAGAACTGAATAGATGAGCTATAATGAACTTATCTCGACTTCATCGTGAAACAGAACCCGAATACATGACTTAGCAATGAACTTACCTCGGTTATCTCTGATGAACAATCAAAAATAGGTAATGTATTTTTCATTAAATGAACAAATAATGAACATTTTAATTTACATTTATTTCGAATTATGTCAACGATTCATTGATTGACATTTGGTCCAAGGAATATTCTACAATGATAAGTATGATCGATACTTAACATTGTCATGGAACCTATATCTTAAATAAGCATTAAAAGTGGAAATGATTATATCTAGCAATATCCAAGTTGTATACTTAGATTGCAAGAGTTAGAATCTTCATCTCGTTATCAGACTGAAATCAAGACGTATCAAGAGTGAAGATGAACCTTGAGTTCCTTAAAGGTTATGTGATACAAATGCAATAAATAATGTTTTAGTACATCGAGTACTAAGTGAACTTCACAACTAGAAATGGGCGATTGAATTGACTTGTACATATGCTTAAGCCAAATATATAGTTATATATATATTGTAAAGCTACAGGTGTGTGTGTGACATATGCTATATTAGCATAAGATTTATATGTAAGCTTGCATGACATTTTCTTGTTAAGATGTCATGAAGCTTGAATGATTTAATTTTATGATAGATTAAATTCTATGATTGACAAGTTCTCTTATTGACAAGGATCTTTCTGTTAGAGGTCCATTTCTATAAGTAAGGATGTCATATGAATGAGAGTGGTTGGAACCCATCACGTGGTTATAGGATTCGCCACCCATGTCATGTCAGATCATGTGCTACATAATGATCATGACATAACACGATTCCTTAATATGAATTGTGAGTTTACTAAAGGTATTCGCATCGGATTGGACAGCTTTTATAGTGTTCTAAAAGAATTGTAAGTAACTATAGTTTTAGGAGGATTAGTCATGGACCTCACCCATAACCGGAATGCGAGAACTATTTCATGGATAAATTTTTCCATGTCAACAATAAATAATTCACTAATCGTCAGTCTATACTGCATTACAACTCACCAAATTAATTTGTATCGTTGGTACTGTCATAAAGAATATGTATTTATTAAGATAGATGTATCACACTTTCTCTGTTTGTGTTGTAAATCTACCTAACAACAACCCCGAGAAATAAGCGAATCCCGCCAGCACAAAATCTAAGAGATAGAATATATGTACCAAACGAAGTTCGGGTCCTCGTTACATTCCACTTTTATTTCAATGATTCTCCCACTAAATATCGCGCTAGGAGAAACTGCAATCTTATGGTACGGAACAGCCTACAATGCTAAGCTTCAGTAAGTATGTTTCAAACCATTTTAGTCTGGGGGAAGAAGCTACCCATGTCGTGATAATCTTAGCTATCACGATTCCATGGCTGAGATACCGAAAGGTATTTAAATGTAAAGACTACTTGTAAGTAGCTTATGGATAAAGGTATGAATAGTAATCAACGCCCGCCTTACATGTCCAAATGACCCGAGATTTTGTTTCAGAAAGCTTAAAGGATCCACGCTCGAATTTAAGTTTAGCATCCTGAGTTGATGCTTTCTATGATTCAATTAAGTTTGGTTTCACAAGATCGTTAAGAAACCGAATTATGAAAGGTTCAAAGTGAGTTTAGTCTGTTTACTTCGAATAAGTTAAGCAGAATCTAACAATGTGCTTCTTTGTGGTTTTGACCTATTGTTGACTCATTATGTGAATGTATAATCTATTCATATAATTATTTTGACATTCCCAACAGGGTTTAATAATAAATCCCAAGGTAAGTCTATATTTTCTATAGAGGTAACATCTAAACGTTGACAAGAGAACCTCTTCAAGTCTAGAAACGTAAGATATCCAATTTCTAATGATGCTAATGTAGCTTTTGGGGAAAATAGCATTTGATTACTTAAAGTGACAGCTGATTGACATGGATCGATTTTCTTGGATCAGCTGAGCTAGAAGTCTGAATCAATCTTATAGTCGCTTCTATAATCATGAGTCGTCTAATCGTCAAAATCATAGAAGATATGTGTATATTTATTACCTATTAATTTACTTAGAACTGCTATTTACAAATGACCTCATGAGATAATCTATCTATGTTGCAGGGGAGTTCTATGTTTTGACTGTGTCAAACGCTCTTCCCTTTTAAGCTGGAGATTATAATGCACATATTCGAAACATCGTGAGGCGTTAGATGGATATTATAAGTAATTTGTCCATATACACATCTCAAAGTCTCTCGCCAAGAGAGCCTTTAATCATCATATGTGATTCGACGCGCCTGCTTATCAGACATTCATTGTTCCAGTAAAGTCGCTGGTGTTTATGAGACACTTTATGGGTTATCCTATGACTGAACACACGTAGACAAAGGAATTGTATGTCCATCCAAGTGCTTGGATATCAATAGCTATTGTTTACTTAATATGCCCGTCAAGGATAATTATCAGCACCCATTTACTAGTTTAGTTAAATGCCACGAATCGTAACGCTTAACCGTGTCAATTATAATTACTAGTCGTCTCTGCCACAATACTAGGGGTTACGCCAGATTGTTGATCTCATAGAATAATATTAATAGTCTATTTATATTATTATACATCTGCTAACCGAGCCTGGTCACACACATATTACATCATGTATGAAATAAAACGTGACTTGTTTACATCGAGAGTTGATTGTAATCAACGAGACTTGATCGATAATTACACTCATCAAGAAGAATAATTGATGAGCTTCAATTAATCGACACTATTAGTTCGATTAATTTGGTTGTGTTAAATGAGTTTGTTTAATGAAGCTTGACAAGATTAATTAAATAAGTCATTTCTAACCAGTCAATTTCATTTAACTAATGGCTAGTTTAGTTAAATGAAAGTATATATTATGGTGTGTGTGTGTGCAAGGCAAGTGTAGGATTTTTCACAGGTTTTGGCTGATGTCATACACAAAACCCAGACTCACACAGAAAAGATTTCGCCTCTTCTACATGTAGTTTATTCTGAGCTCAAGCACAAAACAAGTGCTCTTGTTTTGTTCTTCAATCATCCAATTCAATCCATGTTCTATACATTCATGGCACACCAACCCCTCTCGATGCCAGATCGATTCGTGAGGCACTACACATGGAGTGCCAAGATTGGATTGTCGTTTGACTTCTCGTGAAAGACTTGTTGTTGTAAGCTTCAATAATTACCCTAAGTATTCCTTTTTATTTAGTCTCATTTATACAATTAAAGAACTCAAATTCATATGTTTCATGTTGATTTAGTTCAAGTATGAATATAATTTGTCAGTTTGAAAACCACTTCCTCTTAGCAAAAGAATCTCTTCCTTCTTCTTCGCAGCTCGACCTTTCTCCTTTCTCAATATCATCCATGCCTCCCTGAATGAACCGTAGTCTCCACCTATCATTTTCTTTCATGTTAATTTATTTTGTTATATATCTATGGTTGTTTTAAGTATTTGTTTAATACAAGATGTTTAGTTGAATTTAGGACGGCATGTAGACGTAAGTGGAGGTGTTTTTTCAAAAAAAAGTTAAACATTAAAATATATTAGACTGGACTAAATTACCCCTCTCAGCTAACTATTTCACATAATTTTATTTTGTCTAGAGAAATGGACAGTAGTCCATTTATCGCTATGAACTTGAGATCGATTTGGGTCGAACGAAAGGATCAAAATGAAATAAATTAACTATGTCCAAACTATTTATATTATTCAATAATAAGGAAATCAAAATGGAAAAGGAAGAGTTTAATATATTAATAGGCAATATTGCCTAATCTTTGCCAAATTTTTAGGAATAGGTAAATCTTAAAATGTGCATTATAAGTATTACTAGTACGGAGCAGCCTCACAACGATGGCTAGACGATAATTTATTCAATATTGGTCGAACTAACTTTTGTAAAATATAATCAGAATAACCTGCCCGGCTAATTTCGATAATAATACACTAGAAATTTATTTATTTAATTACATTTATAATTTAGTAGAAATGGGGATAAGTCGAGTTGCTGTGACTATTAAGTCAGTTGACAACTCTATTCACTTGAACTCATGTGCCATTTCCTAAGACTTGCTGTTATAATTAATCTCATCCTATCATCCAATTATTCACAAATATCACAAACCATCTCCTCCATCTTTGAAGAGCTCGCCGAGACCCCTTATAATCACAAACAAGATTTTTCTTCCATCTCTTCTATTTCATATTAAATGATCCTCAAGTTACGATTGTTAAGGCTGCAACATTCTTTCCTAAGCAAATTCGAAAGTGGAAATTAGAGTTTTTAAAGATTTCTTAATGTCAATTTTACACTTTTTGCAATCCCAAATTTTTAAGTGATGATCTTTAAGTTTGTTATGGGTTCTAAGGATATATAATAGTAATTCAAGCCGAGGTTGTTTGAGGATTATACTGGGTTGATTTCTAGGTTTTAGTTGACTTTTTGTTGATATTTTATAAGACCTTAAATGTGTGGAGTCATGTGACCTTATTAGAAGTTATTAGAGGCGAAATTATGATTTCAAAATTGATTAAAGTGGAGAAGTTGAAAGTGCATTTGTAAATGAGTCAGAATTGATATTTTGAGATAGTTGTTAATTATGACGACTAGAATGAACACTTATGTTGATATAAATGTTAAAGTAATAAGGTAGAATTTAGCGGGAAACCATCAAGGAAGTCCATTTGGGTTATTATTTTGTTTATCCAATATTTTAGACCGTTGAAATCTGCCTGCACCAAGAGTCATTGTATCTCTAGAACGCAAGTATAAAGAGGGTTGGATTATACCTTCCGGTGTTTTTGTTAGCATGGATCAAAAGGGAAAGATCTGCATGTCGGATTGTATGTTTGGTAAGGTTTTTGAAGCGAGGTGAGTACTATCTCAATGGTGCTACTTAATGTGGTTTACTTTAAATTCAGTAACATGCTTATCAGGTAATATGAGAATGATATACATACATCGTGGGTAGATTATGAGAAATTATCTACATGTCATCAGGTATGAACAGTGATCTCATTTGTGAGCCAAGGCATGACATGATTATATTTCCGTATGAAGATTTACTTGAGGTAAGAATAGCTCGAACTCCAACTGATGTTTTTGCTCGGGGCCTGGCTGCACTTATAGAGCCAAGGGCCCATGTTGTGATTGATTATGATTGTGAGATGTTTGAAGAAGTTTGGACATTGCCTTATAGCAGTTATTGAGAGGCATTATTACGCAGGACTTCTGAGCTAATTTTGCTAGTATTGTGATCTTCGTCTTATAGCTGAGATGACAGCGGTTGTTATTCTCCTTCCTTGCGTGATACGTAGATTTCATTGGCCTTATAATGGGTATAAGACGGTATAATTTTTTGATCACTTGTGCATTGTCGATGCCTATACTGATAATAAAGGTTGGCTCTATACTCTGAAGAAGAGCGGCATGAAGCCTTATGACTTATGCATCAATGCGTGGCCTTCATACTTTTATGTTATGCTTCTATCTTTATACTTCGTATAAGAGCGGTGTTTATTAGCGGCCTATCCATTCCCGGCAAGGTACTGACTGGTGATAGAGCGCTGGGTATACCAGAGAGCATGGGCGATGACTAGAGTTATAGTCGCGAAGGACCTATTACGTGTCCTGATATAGTGTATTTTTATCTATTTGACTACATATTATTGTTCTCTCTGTCTGTATTGTAGCTCATCCCTCAAGTGTTTTCGCTGCTTACACCATTTTCTTTCATGCATTTCATTTATGCCGATGACGGCGTCATTAGAGTTTGCCTGAGTATTGTGTGAAGTACTGGTGGTCGGTGATCCCCACAATTCCCATTTTATGTTGTCAACCGCTTTTTATTGTTGTACTTATTTTCAAACTTTAGCCCTATTTCCAATTGTTTTCAGATTTAATACAAAGATTACTTCCTGCATTTTTATTTGGGATATGTCAGATATATATTGAAGCCTATTGACAGAGGACACTGGATTGATTTGAATTTGTGTAAAATTGTTTTATTGAGAATCTAATGAAATCAAACTCTTTGATTAGCTTTAACTCCAGTCGTCCATCGGTATTTGACTCGTGTTCGTGGATTTAATATTCTCACCCTGAGTTTAATCTCAAGGCCGCTATAATAATATATGTAATTTATCCATCATTCCTGCCAAAAATATCTTGTAGATTTTATTAAATAATCGAGATAATTATCTGAAGTCACTCAGAATTGATAATTGAAAAATATCAGTTAGAAAAGGAAAAACATTCACAAGAAAAGGAACCAAAAAAGATGTCAGATATGACCGTGAGTAGCCACAAAATGAAGAGCATCATTATCAGTAATCTCATCTCGGTTTTTGACTCGCCAAAATATCCAAAGAACATATACAAATAATCGAGAATATGTAATTGGGCCTTATAGCAATCGAAAAAAGCTTTTAAAAGGAAAACAAATTATCATTGGCTTATCAAATCCCATGATCATTCAAGTGTGTTTCACAATCAGCAGGAAAAAGAACTAAAAGAGATGATTCATTAATTTTAGGTCTTATCCCCAGTCAAGTTGAACTAATCCTTTGTAAATATACTGGCACACAATTTTAACTCAATGCCCAGATATTGACTTGCCTCTAACGTAATTAAAAACACACCCATAATTTTGTGCAAAATAATGAAAAATTTAAAAAGTGCTCAATTAATTTAATATAGCCAGACACTCAAAAGACATTCTTTAGAATTTTAAAGAATCGTATTAATATATCTAGCCACTGTATTGATAATTAAAAAAAATTAAAAAAATAAAAAAGGTCCACGTTACCGGACATCCTATTAAACTAATGGTGGATGCTAACAAGCGTTTTCCTTTTTAATATAACTACTGTAAGATAATGTGCATTATAAATATTATAAATTTAAAAATATCTTATTAAATATGTTTAATTACTTAAAACATATTTATTATAGATGTAAAATACATGCATATAAATATAATGCAATAAATTTAATTATATAACTATATATAGCAAACATACTTACATATTTTTTGTAATTAATAACAAATAATATAGAAAATTTATTATTATCATTATAAATCAAATATGTAAGATAAAACTAACTCATTCCTATCGATATACCAAACAAAGTAATACGATTATGCAAAATTATTTATTTTCTTGACCATTCATTTCTTATATTCATTCCATTATTGTTTAAATCTATTCAATCGTATTAAATGCATCCTAATATTTTATGTTTAACATGTAGTAGCATTATCATAAAAAGGTAACTTCAAATTTTGTTTAAATGAAAAAGAAAACACTATTCAACAATATACGAGGAAATAGTTAACTTCAACTTATCTCAAAACAAAATAATTAACAAAAAGTTTATTCATAATACGTTAATTAGAATGTATTTTTTATATTTCTAGTCTTTATTTTTGAGAATGCACATTTTTTTAATATAGTACTAAGTGTTCTGTTTTACATCATCATAGTTATCATACTAAATTATTATTAAAAGCATGTTCTCTTTCTCCTTGTTGGGTTGTTATGTTGTACTCCCTCCATTCCATTAAGACGGTTTATTATCACATTTTTTTCATTTTCATAATTTGTTTCATTTGATTAATTTTTACATATATTTTTAGAGGTGAAACCCCTTTAACTAGTTATCTATCAAATTTTTAAAAAATTCAAAATTAGACAATCTTTATAAAATAAAGAGAATAGTAACTTTTGAATATGATGAGTTTGTTATCAGCAACTCCACATCTAATAGCTAAATGACAACTTATATAAGGTATTGCTTATTTAAGCCCTTGTGCCAGCCTTCAAGATATCAGCTTGAAAAGTGCAAATGTAAATCAAATGAATTGGAGGTATGGAGTTATATGTTCTAGATTGAGTTAAGACTTAATTATTTGTTAGAATAAATATATCCAATCTCAAAAAAAAAACTGTGGAACTGTAAGATAATATAACAGATTCATGTCTAATTGAAGTAACCATTTTGATAACAACGCTCTTAAAAGAGTACTACAATGCAACATAAAGGGAGATTCCGCAGAGGGTTATTACAGGATTATGGTTACTAAAACTTAGAATACAACGCGAAACTGAGGGGCATTGGAGTCACTTGCCGGCAATATCTCCCAACGGCAAGGCTCCAGCTCGTCAGAAACAGGGCAGAACCCAGCTAGGGTGACCTTATCGGTGGATGCTGCCACTGAGCCGAATTCAAATATGGTGATGTCATCTGCAGGACGACGCACTTCAACTGCGCCATTCATACCAGGGGCTTCGGCAGGTTGTTTTTGCTGAAGCTGCTTCTGGTCGCCCATTTGGGCATTAGCCTTGGAGCTTGGGGATTCTTTGTTGTTCTTTCTCCACCAAAGTAGTCCCATAGTAGTAGTACCTGAGATAAAATATCATTCTTTTAGTTATTACTAGAATACTAGGAATCAAATATCTCCTAAAAAGGGGATAGTCATCAATTATAACAGTGCCATAAATTTTGGAGACTAACACAAGGGAAAGAATATCATTACTAGATATTTGTATCACAGACAAGAGTTCAGAAGACGAACAAGTAAGCTAAAGGCAAGGATTTGAATCTTCATAAGCTTATAAGCTAAAGTCGAACAGGTATCAGAGATCAATTAGTCAGTGATTTACATTATAAATCTTAATAGGCTTATAATTCATAGTAGAAATAAAAACCAGCAAACGCAATGGTAGAACCAAAGCTATCGTACTCCCTCTATGTCAAAAAGATTGTCCAGTTTTGAATTTTGACGATTGACTTTTTAATTTTTGAACTCGAATAGTTTTATATATGTTGTATAACATTTGGTGAAAACATATCAAATGTTTGTATTTCTAATGTAATTTACTTAACATGACAATTTTGATTCATATTAAATTTGTACATGACAATTATAACTACAAAATTTGTTAACTTTGACTATACAAAATAAAGTTGGACATCTTTTGGGATCGAGGTGTACTTTTAAATAAGCTTATAATCCATAATAGAAATCAAAACTCAGAAGTCCAGAACACACAATCAAAGAACCCAAAGGTCTTATACATTCCTTTATCTAGTTTAATTATGAATTTTCCCGTAGAATCTAACGATATGAATCTTTTCGTATGAACACATAAACTCAAAATTATGTAAATTAGTTCAACATGCCCCCATACTCCTAAAAGGCTTCCACCTAAGAGTAAGAGTAAGGGGTCGGATAGTCAGCAGCCTCATTACTTCAAAAATAGGTATACAAGTTTATTGGGCTTTTAACATCACCCATGCCAACCCTAATCTACTAATCTTTATGTAATCATCTCTCACTTTGCAAATATTTCTCCTTCATACATAAAATCAACACACTCAGCTAAAAATAATATCAATTTTTAAATATATTGCACCAAGAATTGATAATTTGTTTTCCATTTTACATTTCAACACTTGTTTTAACCAAATAATTCATGTTCAAGATAACCAACACCTTCATATTTTCAAATCATTCTAGACTTATGGGTAATTATGGTTTTATATAAATATAAATTTTTACAAATTTGTTAACAAGTATTTGAATCTATAAATTGAGGACTTAAGAAAATAAATTGGAAAAATAGGTAACTAAACTTACAGGTAAGAGGAGGCTGCCTTGACTCAGAGGTTGAATTTGTAGATTAGTGTTGATAGAAACACCGAGTTGTGCTTCAAGTAGGTACATACTGGGTTTTGGATTTTAGTTGCATGAGTCGGGTCATATCGGGCTGCTCTCTAACCTAAGTTAGACTCGGGAAATACTATACACACCCAAATAGTATTTTTTAGAAGTGTAATGACATTTTGTCCTGAATATAAAATTAGAGGGGTAAAATAGTAATTTAACCCCAACCATGCATGTATTAGTAATTAGACTGGGTGAACCTTGATTCGATCGATAAGGAGCCAAGTCCCAAGCTGATCTTTAGGTATAAACAAAATGTCGAAATTTCGGCACTTTTCGTGGTCGAATTAGCAAGCTTTCACAATCTTGTGCGCATTGAAAACTTTGATTTGAATCAAAATTATCAAGTTAATAATAAAATATGTTGAAAATATTATTGATATATTTTTTCCAAACAAATATATAACACATTAAAAGTTATTTTAGTTCAAAATTGAAAAAACTCAACTATTAAAAGTCAAATTGTGACAATCTTTTAGAGATGGAGGGAGTATTTAGTTTCTTGTTTTTATTTTAACAAGTTATCGGTGCTTACGATCCAATTTTGTCGCAATTAAATATTCAATAATCACTTTTATATTAATTTTTGTACAATTAGTTGGGATACTTTGACTTTTGCTACTTTTTAACAAATAAGTTGACTAATGATATATAGTCAAGTTTGGAGCAATTCTTATTGATAATCTCTTGTGGCCCACCATTATTGCATAACCAAATACCTTTCATTGAATTTGTTTATTTGATTATTTTATGTTTGTAATTGTTCATAAATTAATAGATTGTAAATTTAAATATTTATTGTCTTATATAGCTTATTTATTAAATGAGGGCAAAAACGGAATATCATAATTTTTTTAGAAATTGGGCAACTAAAGTTGGACATATAATATAGAAATTAGTCCCAACTAAAGTTGGACGGAAGGAGTAAAATAATATAATATATAAGGGAAGAAAAAAAAATAATTGGATAGATTAATAAGTGAAATAAGTGTAATGTGACATCTTCTCACATTATATTATAAGCTACCCAGACATCACATAAGAAATTTAAATTTTTTTTATTGGAGAAAAAAAGACGGTTGGTTATGATAAGAAAATTTATTTATAACACCTAGTTTTTTATGCCGTTTGCGAAACCAGATGTCAAGAAAGCAAACTTATATGTCTTATTCTCCAAAATTTAAGAGAACTTGAGATCGTGGGACTTGGCTTTAGTAACTTCTAATTGCCCTTTTCCATATTATAGATGAGGCAGATATATTAAATATCATGTGTCCTAAAGAGTGTTACAACTTTTAATTTTGCATGTCAAGTATATATTTAACATTTCTTCTATTGATATTGAATTTTTATTTTATTATTTTGATCAAATAGTGATTAATTTTATTACTCCTTTTGTTTTTTTAGTTGTCGTTTTAGAAATTTGCACATACATTAAGGAAAAGAAAAAATAGTCAAAAAGTATATTGAAAATTTAGAATGACAATCAATTGAAATAATATTATTAGTTGATTGTTAATTTTTTATTAAAAAAAAAGTAGTCAAAAAGTACATTGAGAATATAAAAGTGCTACTCCCTTTATCCCTAATTGATACGGTTGTTTTCCTTTTATGAAAATCTCTAAATTGGTTCATATTTAGATAAAAAATGTGGAGAAAAAAGTGTAGTTTGTGAGTTGAATTTAAAATTTCATAATGTGTCAAAAGGAATAATGAAATATCTCATTAAAAGGGATAGAGGAGTATTTATTATGCTAAAACGATAACTACTTTCAAATAAATTTTTTTGGCTAAAACGACAACTAAAAAAAACGGAGGAAGTAATATTTAATTTAGTAAATTGGAATTTATTTATAATCCATCAAGACTGAATTCGAGTTGTGGGAAGGCCTTCACCAAGTGAGTCAGTTCAGCTCGAGCTCTTTAGAATTAAATGAGCCACTAGCTCGGAACGGCTCGAATAGTCTCCAAACCGAGTTCAAATTTCTACAACTCGAATTCGCTTGGATATAGCTTTACCCAATTTATATACCTCCTTTCTCATTTCCTTTTTGAAATTTCTCGAGTATTTTTTTCTTTAACCCGATGTTGAATAACCGTCCATCAAATCTTGACGGTAGTACCTCACAACCCATATATGTGACGCATCATTAAAATTATTGAAAAAATTATAATCCCTTCAAATTGAGGTGAAATTATATGAGTATAGGGTGAAGAATGAATATATGAGGGAGAAATTTGGATAAGCCGCTTTTAAAGGGGATTTAATTTAATAGCGCCCTTTTTGTTTTTCTTTTTTAGCGAATTTCGTGAGAAAATCTTAAAATTACCCACTTAAATTAAACAAACCGCCCGTCACAATCATAAATGCCCCATACCGAACCTTGGCACTTAGCGCTGACCACAATCACCCTCCCCTCCACACTTGTGATTACTATCCCTTACTTGTTGCCCCCTCGCACACCCAATCCCAGCTACCTCACTCATCACTCACTCCCCAACTACATTCTGCCTCTCCTTCCTTGAGTTTTTGATCTGCCCCCAGCTGCTCCTCCCAGCGACCCCGCCGGCTGCCGCTCCCGCGCCCGATCTCGATCCTGCCGCTTCCGTACAAGCCCCTAGGCTGAAGTTTAGGTGGGGAGTCGTGATATATGAAGGGAGGGGGGTGAAGATGCTGCGATTGGATGAGGGAAGAGGGGTAAGATCCTTGAGGAGGAAGAGCGGGAGGGAGGAGGCGATAGGTGACGGGGGGGGAGGATGAAGAGCGTGGAGGTGGGTAAGAGGAAGGGTATGGGGCTTGGCATGGGGAGGGGGAGAGGAAGGGGTTAGGATGGATAGTGGTGATGGTGGTGGTTGGAGGGGTAGTGGTTTAAAAGGAAGAAGAGATGAAATATTTGTTTAATGGAATCGCATGAATAGTGTGCCTGAAAAAAAAAATGCTACAAATTAAAATCCCTTTAAAAAAAATGTTAGTTATTCAAATTTCTCAATTGAGGAAAATCTAAATGAAAGGCTTAAAATATTACTCCCTCAATCCCTAAAATATTATCACATTTTGAATTTAATAATTGACCTTTTTCAATTTTAAATTCAAATAACTTTTAGTTATATTTGTTTGAGAAAAATATATAAATATATAGTGTTTTCAACATACTTTACTATTAACCCATTTATATATTAATATTAATATGTAGTCATACTATAGTATTTTCAAACACTGTATTACTCACTACTTACCAAAAAGAATTAGTAAATGGGTTGAATATTTGCGAGACAACTTTGGCACCTGCCTTTCCCCTTATACTACTTATCTTTCCCCTTAAACAACTAATTGTTACCAGATAACAGTATACTCAAACTATTTGAAAAGGAGAAAAGACCATGGCCACAAGTGATTACAAATTTGACAAAATGGAAAAAATTCAGCACTCTCAAAAGGTAGCAGCATTCAAGGAAAACAAAAAAAGAAAAATTATACCCCATTGCCACAACTTGAGCTAAATCAAACTACAAATAACTATGACATTTCGCGGAACCTTGCAATTGCCTTCTTTTGAATTATATTTTTATAGCTATCTCCAGCCTGCACCTCCAGGTCCGGGTCTGATTTCTTTGGTTGATGAATCCCCAGGCCTGCTCTACTCTCAGTTCCTTGTGCTTGGACAGGCTCTACTACTCCACTTCCATCCTTACCCAAACCCTATAATTAAATAAATAGGGAAAACAAAACAGCAATACCCCGAGGACAAAATCAGACTTCATGAAGCATAGAATAAAATGTCAACTGCCGTTAGTCCTGCTCTATAATCACAGTAGTAAGTAATGAAAGAGAGGAAAGAAAGGGGGAGGGGGGCCTCTACAACTCGAAATACTGAGTTGTATGCTATTCTATGTCAATAATATATTGAAGGAAATTTCAGAAATCCAGGATGAGAAACAGTACCGAGCCTTCTTGCCATCCCATGCTTCGAAGCATTCGATTGCCCACATTATGTTCATCAATTGCCTTGTCAGCTGTAATGACCTCAAAGTTCTCGCTGACTGCATCTCCAGATCCACGTCCACCCCCAACACCCGGAGGGAAAGGCATGGAATCAACAGCACTCCTTCTGAATGAAGAGTCTCGACCTTGAAAGTCCAACAAATAACAAGGAACACAGATCCCCACATATCAATACAGACACGGTAGAGAAATAGAAGTAGGAACCGATCAATACCATCTTTAAACCCGACGCTTAATTTTATTATTACCTAAGGAGGAGGAGCATCCAGTGATTACTTATATAAAAGAAAATCTCTATGGAGCAGAAGCATCAGTGTACACACAAACGAGATGAAAGGGAGAACACGTTTTAAAAAAGAAAATTGCCCATATGATAAAAAAGCCCGAAAGAAAATAAGCATTTATATCCAATGATCAGGACATGTCAAGTAAGCTTACTTGGTTCCCCATGTTCCGACAAATCATCTCCTAAAGATGACGTCGAACCGTACAAGTTCCTCCTTTCTGCTGCACGATCTCTGTACGTCATCTGAGATGCAGACGCAGGCTGTTGTGGCAGCTCAGAAAACCTTCTTTTGCCAGTTCCAGCAGAGGCAGTCGGTGCATAGGAACCCAAGGCAGATGAATTGGTTCTATATGATGCCAAATTGGAAGAAACATCTGCATTTTCCATTGAAGATGAAAGTGCAGCTGATGTTGCAATATGCGAGGAAGTGGGCGTACTCGATGATGGTCCAACGTATAGTGTATCTGACTTCACTACTCCAAGGCCTGAACTTCGTATCACCCCTGATACTGTTCCTCCCGAGCTGTTACTCACAGGCCGCCTTTCTTGAGAATCTAATTGAGCAGAAGAGACAGACGTGACCACTGAGTTATCTGGTCTCATCAGTGCCTCACTTTTAAACTTGTTCTTGGAGGACAATCCAGCAGAGTTAGATTTGTTTTCTATAAAAACAGATGGTGGGTTTCCATCAAGAGCAACTCGTGGTTGTTGACCTTCATGATTCCTTTGCTTCCACATGGTCAGGACATTGCTCATCTTCTTCTTGCTGGCTAGGAGACTGCTTTTTGAAGCTAGTTTTATCTCTTTAGCCTTCTCCTTTTCCTTCTTCTCTGCAGCTATTGCAGCAGCGGCAGCAGCCTGAACAGCATCAGGCAATGAAGCTGCCTTCTCACTGGATGATATTGTAGCAGCTGGTGCAGATATGACAACCTTTTTTACATTAGAACCATCAGAAGGCTTACCAACATCTGCTTGCTTTTCAGAAGTGTTGCCCTTCTGATCAGTGCAAGGGACATATTGTTGAGACTGATTATCATATGTATACCATATTCCATTGTTACCATCATAATATAAGCCTGTTGAGTGATGAAAGAAAAAGATAAAACAGTAACTACAGTGGGTCCAGAATATACATTAAGTTCTAATTTAAGCGAAGATCAACGCACAGTTCAAAGCCCCCACACCCCAAACACACAATAGCAACCCAATCCCCAATCTTTTGTGTTTCTCCATCCCTTTGCCTAGGTAGCGGATGTATGGGTTAGTTTGTTAGAAGCTTATAAGTGAGCTCTTTGTTAAAAGCTTGGACTTGGTGCTTTACGTTATCCAAAGTAACAAAAAAAAAGCCTGCAGACATGTAATATATAAATACGGTATATAAAATTTATACTAAAAATAAAAATTCTCAGATAAACCAACATTACGCAAAAAAAAAAAATGTTATTGCGTGAAGTTCTTGCACATATATGTCACCAGAACTAAGCATCTAGTTGCAAATCAAATCCAATGGAATGCCCATATCCATTAAACCAACAAGCAAGAACTGTAACTATGTGTAGTATGAGGAGGCAAACCTGTATTTCCATCATAATAGAAACCAGAAGCTGCATCATAATAATATCCAGATGCTTCATCCCACACAAAACCTGACTGTGGGGCTGAAGTACTATTCTGATTCGCAGCTTCTCCATCCTGCTCTGGTGGCTCATCAGCTTGCTTAGCATCTGGGTTATATTCTTTAGGAGCCCATCCAACAGCATCATACTAAAAAAGAAGAAAAATATACACCATATAATTCTTGTATGTACTATGTAATATAGTGCTGCTTATAAGTATGTAAAATTACTTGATCACTACAACTAAAGGGAGGAATCGATAGTCAAGTCTTGATGATACCCATAGATCGTATTTATTTCAATAATAACTGTTCCACTACAATCTAAGTCCCCAATGACTTACCACAGTGTTGCCATAACTGACTACAAAGATGGCGATCTTTGGTAACATAAAAGGAATCAAACTCAACGGCTTTTTACTCATTACAACCACCACCAAATATTCTGTTTGGCAGGAAGCCCTGCTCCAATTCTAAATTTCTCACACAACATTATTTCATAAGGGTGAAATGGTTGTTTACAATTAACTAACTTAAAAGTAATTATGACCCATCTATCTTTCCCAATCCCTAACCCTTCTTCACCAAATAGTGTAACTCACCAAAACGCAATCTTCGCCTGCACCTGTTACCTCCCTACCCAGCCCAACCCTCACAGGCCATCACCACCACCAAAGTTTTCCAACACCACTTTTCATTTCCTCCGTACATCCAAATGTCGTGCTAGTACTTAACGAAGATGAATGTTGTTGGACTGAATTGATGTGTTTTAATTTATTTTCGTATTTTTCTGGAGTCCAAATTGTAAAAGACTTATATTACCCTCGCACAAATAATTATATTCATGGTGTAAGGGTAGTCTACTAGTTTTAGGGTAGCACTGAAGGCATATTACAAACAGTGAAGTTTTATTTCAATTTGTCTAATGTGACCGTCTCCACGAGCCTTGCCAAAAATGTTTATTGGCCTGTAATGCAGCGGCCAGTAAAAAATGTTTATAGTATGAAGTATTGATTTGTATTTCCATGTCCTACGGAGTCAACGATTTTATGTTCTATGGCTCTGGGATATAATGGAATAAGTCAAAATGACTCATTACACTATATAGGCTTCTTATTTATTATGAAGTAGGAGATAGTGTTTTCACCAAACTCCGGGATATATTAGCATGAAGTATTGTCCCCCCCTCCTCCCTTTACAATAGGTTGGGGCATGTTGATGTAGTATTAAGTATTGTTTTGGAGCACATATTACATGCCAAATGTTTTCAGCGTGTGACTTGAAAGCTGATCAAGTTTTGTGGTGCAACATATAGGCACCGGGGCATGGAAATCACAAAAACACACTGTTATAGTGTGCTTTTAACAACCATGATAGTTTTAGTATTAAAAGTGGGGACATTTGTGCTTTGACCATGAATTGGGGAGGTTGTCCAAGTCCCATATACATTACACCTGGCAATTCATTTTGATTGAAGTTTGAGCTTTTCGAATTGAAGCTTTGCCCATAAATTACATTCCTTATTCTAATAGATATAAAATTGTTATAATAGGATTTATCGTAAAAAATATTTTCAAAATATTATTTTCATGTAAATTTTCATAGTACAATTAAAAGTTATTCAGTGGAGGGAGAAACAAGTTCAGTATGCAAGTGTTCAAGCATATAGTCTATAGACATAGAATGACTGCTTGCATTTAACGTAAACGAGGGAATTTAATTATTCAGTAGGAAAAGAAAACCTGTTGGGCAAATGTTGCAGCTTCGATTGCAGCAGCTGCAAGACTACTCGACTGACCAGCACCAGATGAACCTGATCCTGGACCCATAATACTTTTTGCATATGCAACTCGAAGTATTTGACCATTCCTTTCCAGTGTCATCCCATTAGTTGCCTCAAGTGCCTTGGTAGCATCTTCAACCTAGAAAATGACAATTATCACAATCACAAGATCTTCACAAAGAATAATGAAGTCTAGGTCTCTATCGAGTAAATATTATCGTCAAGATATCAACTACATGGAATGGATCATGTGTTTGTTACTTATGCTCATTCTTCACACATGCTATATTCCTCGGTGCTCACTCAAATCTGCTAAAAGAGAAGAATAGATTGCTTACCGAATAGAAGTGCACAAAAGCAAAACCCCTTGAGACATGAGTAAATTTATCTCTGACAAGCCTAAGATCCTGAAAAGTTTATATCATTAAAGCTTCAAATGGGAGCCCAACAAATGCAAAAGAACAGACTTAGAGACTAGTCAATTTATTTACCTTGATAGGAGCATGTTTGGCAAATTCATAACGAAGCATGTCCTCATCAGCATTATCATCCAATCCACGGACAACCAAAACATGAGTTGGACCTTATTAAAATGCCAATTTAGATTACATTGAGATATGAAAGCAATTACAAACAAAAGACGTGACCAAAATTGGACCTAATATCAATTTGAACAAGTTCAGATGTGAATGTGAGTACAAACAAGAACAGACACTACTACTCACCCACTTCTCCTCTCTTTCCAAAGTGAGCTGGATTTGAAGATCCTATATCAGCAGGGGGAGCATCATCAGTTCTTGGTTCATTGCACTGCATACAGATTGTACAAAGATCTAGTCAAGTACTAAGCCTAACATGAGAACCACCTCTTCAAAAGATGAACAGGAATTATTCTGTGGTAGGGAGGCAAACATTATAACACAAATGAAATCACAGGTTAAGACAATCTATAAATGTACTAATTAGATGACACCTGCAAGCACCATTTGGGTTTAGATGCCCACTGTCTAAATAATCCCAAATAGCATATCTAGGATAAGTAACATATCTTTAGGATGAACTCCAGTTATATGAGTTGGCTACTATAATCTCTCAATTCCCAGCCCGAGAAAAGGAAGAGGGCCAGGGAAGGGGGAGAGAACTGAGAACGAGATGATAAGAGCATAGAGATCAAGAAATGCCCAGAGGCCAGAGCAAAAGGCAAGCATACAATCAAATCAATTACTAAAAGATTCAAACCTGGAAACAAGATGTTCTCCTGGCAAAATTAACACAACCACATATGATGCACATCCAATCAGATGCCACTGTTACACCCTTGTGATGTGTGTGTCCTGACCATGATCCACCATCAGGCCCATACGTGCCACTGCCTCCCCCAGTTGGTTTACTACTGTATCATATGAACGGAAGTAAAAATTGTGCATCAACATTGTCAAAGTAGAATAAATAACTATATGATATAAAACATGATAGTAACATATTAATCCACAGCATGACAGAATGACAGATAGCATAAAATGGGATATGAATAAACAACTATTAGTAATTTGCTCATTGATTATATAGAAAGGTGAAGTTCATGCAGAATAGATTCCTCTTCTTCCTAGAGACCTAAGACTTGAAGATTAGCGCACAGCACAATTGTAAAGAGGTACTGCCATAGAAGACTAAAGCTAGAGGCTGAGAATAGAAATACTGCTAACAGGAGAACATAAGAAGTTCATACCACAAACAGAAAAAATAAAAAATTAGTGGACAAGTAAGAATACAAATGTAACACATAAACAACACTTTATTCTATTTAAATAAGAGAAGTGAAATTAAATACACAATTCAAAAATCTATAGTGGTATAAAAATTAAGAAAGGGTTACAATGAAACATGCATTCCAACAATAATGCTTACAGACTGGAACTTTTCCTAATGAAGGTCCTCTAATATTCATTGGGCCAAAAACTTGTCCCAACTTCATGTTAAATTTATAACTATAACTGAGCAATAATCATACAGTTTTTAAGGGAAAAAAAATAAATATATTCTAACTAAGCTCATGGAGACAACAACCAATTCACATTCAAATGTAAAATACGGTATACAGAAAATATATTTATATTTATAATGACCTTGGGATTAAGGAATCTAACTTTTTGCATCTGCACACTGAGTTAGTGAAACTGTATTTTTTTGATAATTAAGCATAAGAATATCACCTACCTATACTCAAAAAAAAGCTTCCGGCCATCTACAACTAGGCCTTCATCTCCTAGTTTAATCATCATTGATTGGGCAGCATCCTGTTTTATGAGATCTTAATATCAAATCAGACCATCAAATAATAACCCAAAGGTCACAATATATATTTGTAGTACCACCGAAGGAAAATCTATAAAAGCAAATCCGCGGGAGATGCCAGAATTTCTCTCTTTAATCACACGAACATGTCGTAGGGGCCCCCATTCAGCCTGATGAAACAATGTAGAAGGAAAGGCATGGATTAGACTGGAAGCATAAAGCACACGTCCAGATTCTCATAGAGAACAAGAAGAGAATGTGCAGAAAGAGTACAAGAATCTGGTATAAATTTTCTTCGGTCGTCTTTAGGGAAAGACCTTTCACGACCACCGTAGCAGAGGGAGCCTACAAAACATTGAAATAAGAGGATGTCACTTTGCTGGAAGTATGGTTGGATATGTGACCACCAAAGACTAACCAGCACAGAAACAAACTAAGGACTAACCAAAGCAAGAAAATCTTAGATTAGCACATTTAAGGGAATCAGCAAATGGCTAGTAGAAAAAAGAACAAGATAAGCACATTAAGGAAAACTAGTGAAAGCTGATAGTCAACATAACAAGAGTCAAGGACATACAACTGAGTAATGCTCATGCTGACGTCTATCTTCACGTTCCCTTCGCTTCTCATTCCTAACATGAGTAATATCCTCATAGCTATCCTCTCTATAACTACGTCCATGACTTCGACTTCGACTCCTAGGAGACCTCGATCTTGGACGATCATCATAACTATGAGAACGGGAACGAGATTGTCTCTGTTTTCTGCAAGGACTGTGATCCCTTTCCCTACTCACATCTCTGTTGTCACGTTCACGGTCACGAGAATCACTCTTTTTCCAGCTACCGCCTCTCCTCCCACTTCTTTCATGATCCGAATCATAACCATGACTGGAATAACCATAATCTCTCTCTCGACTATCATCCCTGTCATGATGGGAAAATCGGGATCTATAGCCATAATCATCATACGGATAATCATCATGCCTACGAGCTCCATATCTAGCAGGTCGATCAAATTCATGATCATGGTAATCGTCAATACTGCGACTATCTCGGAATTTGTCATATCCATGAAATCTGTCAACATCATTATACTTGTTGGCTTCACGAAAAGAATCCATTTCATGATATGAATCCTCATACGGCTTTTCAGGTTGTCTGGAATATTCATCTTCATAACTTCCTCTTCTTGACTGTTGCCACAGGTCAGTTGCTGGTGGAGGTGGGTAATTCTCCCTGTCCACTATATCCTGATTAGGGCCCCTTGTATGCCTGTCTTCAAGTAGCCTCCTAAGATCATATGCACCATCATCTCTGCAAAACTAATATGAGACAAGGACCAAAGAAGAGAAGACAAAAGGAACCAAAGATGAAGGAACACTCATCAGAAGAAGTTATGGTCTAATTTCAAACCTGAACTTCTTAAACAACTACAAGTTGACAACAACAGAAACCAATAGTTGTCATATAAAAATAAAACTTTAGTCACCCTCTCAAGGAAATTAGAACTCACCGACGATCATGAACACCACCATACCCCTCTGAAGCCTGTGGATTCAAGAGAGTAAGCTAATCAGCAAGAGTTAATCATTATACAAGGTAGGTTAATCCATTCCATATCATCACTGTCCCATGGCTCTCTTTCAAAGTCCTTTTAAGGATGAGAAGCCAGGAAAAAGGAACAAACACATGATCCTAATTTGTTGTATATCATCCCATATATGTGATTAAGAAGGAAACCACAATTACGCTGGTATTTTCCCATCTGGGCTGATGACCATAGCGGCCAGGATCCATTTTGTCACGGGCTCGAACAGTCAGTGTCGTAGTGATACCCCTGGAGAGCTATATTGTTCAGGAATTTCAGGACCCAGATGATAGAAATTCTTTCCTGTAATGATTGCACAAACACATAGTCAAGCCATCATGGACCAAGAAGAATCTTTATCAGTTGCCCTCCCTTTAAAGTCAATTCGTCAAATCAAATCTTCGCAGAATAGAGCTCTTGGGATTCTCTTAACAGAGAAAATGATCTTCAAGTTGAAATCATCAACAATCATGCAACTATTACAATCAGCAACCACAATATTGAAGAGTCGCAGAGCATAAATAAAGCAAGATACTTGTTTATGCACAACTTTATATGCATTTAAATCAACAATATGCGACAACTAGCACTGATCTTCTATATCTGATGATCCAAGAATTTGAAATTATTTACAGAATACCAACTAAGAAACTAAATCATACATATAGTTGTATCATGAACAAACTTATCTAGTCATATCAGCATCAATCATTGCATAGAAATGTTTCACCTGTTACATCGTGAATTGAGCACAATCGCATAAATATTTAACAGAAAGAATCATGAATGAACTCCAGACCATGCAACTACTGCTACAAACTAAAAGCAAAGGCATGCACAGCTATTAAAATTAGACCGTTGACATATATTTAAGAACTTTCAGAATTCATCTACTTACCCAGGTTCTAAAGATTGCATCCTAAGAATTAAAGAAAAATAAGTTATTCATCGACTGGGATACCCAAATAAGTATCAGCCAAAAATACCAATATGGCATCTAGGTTACATTAACTCATTAACACTTCGAGATAAGCTAAATCTCCAAAACTCGAAACTTTGGGCTGCAATAGTTAACAATCTTCTATGCGAAATCAGCTGAATGTGCTACAACAACTTTGCAACAGGCTGAAAACAGCAGGAACCCCCAAGTAGGTCATATTCATCAATTGCGAAATTATGGTATCACAACAACGTGGATTATCAATTCTTTTCAACTAAATATATGGTCTTCCAATTAAATTGGGTATACCAATTAATAAAAGAAGTTCCTTTATATGCAATTTCGAAATACGATGGTTACTCAAGTATTCTTATATATTTTGCATAATATTTGGTGAAAAACATATAAAATGCAAGTTTTTTTTAGTGTGTTTACTATTAACATGATAATTTAGATTCAAAAATGAAACTTTTGTATATATCTATTAAAGCTACAAAGTTGGTTAATTTTGACCATTGAAAAATCAAAATGGATAATCTTTTTTATATTAAAAACTTACACTACAAAATAGAAACAACAAAATAATCATTAATCTAGAGCAAAAAAAGTGATTATTTGTTTAAAAAATAATTTAATACAGGAAAACTCATATCTTACTAAAAAACAAATTAAAATAGTTACAATATATCTATTTGATTAATCTAAAGCAAAAAAAAAGTGATTATTTGTTTAAAAAACAATTTAAAAAAGGAAAACTCATATCTTGCTAAAAAAATTAAAATAGTTAGAATTAGAATATATCGCGACAAAATAGAAAGAACAAAAAATATTGAATAATCTAGAGAAAAAAAAATGTGATTATTAACAAAATTAAAAATGGAATATTTTGAATCTTACGCTGAAAGATTGAAGAAATGGTCCGATTGTTGATTGAAGGATGAATTTGTAGGCGATTGAATTATATCAAATTAGGGTTTCTGTGAATTTTGTATTGTGATTACAATGAGGCACAATTTCGCAGGAGCTATTTTTAAGTGTAGTTATTGAAAAAATTATATTCGGAAAAAAATGGTCATTCACTCCTTAAAAAACCATTATTGGTAGTATGTATAGTGTTTCTCATAGTCGTCAACACATTGTGATTGTGAACATATGATTTCGTTATTTTTAAAAGATAATTTAAAAATAAAATGTAAAACATGTGACATGATTTAATGGGGAATGTAGTATAGAGATATGCGTCTGAGCGTGTAATAAAATATCAAAACTCCACTCGTGGTACAACCATACACACACCGAATTAATAAAATTCAAGAGGGAGAATATTATTTTTCCATTAATGGAAACTCTCTTCAAACACTACACTTACAAACATCGATGAGCTGAAAGAGCAAGGACAAAGAGAAATCAATCGGTATATATTTTGATGAAATTTATTTTTGAATTTCTTTATTTAAGTCTATCCACAATTGATTTTTTATTAGCATTCTTTTTGACTTATTCTAAAATAATTTGCTATAACTAACAGTAATTGGCAAATCATTCTGGCTTTAACCTTTCTGATGGTTTTATTTAATAAAATTTAATCTACTTTTCGACTACAAATGCATATACATTACAACTTTATTTCATATTCTTTATTTTTTATGATTACATAATAATAACAATTGCCGATTATAATTAAATAAAAATAATTACACTTAACAATTAACTATTTTATTTTTTAAAAAGAAATAAAATTTATTGAAATAGTTTTTATATATATATTTTTTAATCTCGTACTATTAATTAAATTTATTATCAAAATTTGGTATATTTGAAGACGTGATTGGTTTCATTGATTTTGAAATTGATAATGATTGAGATTTTGGTAATTAAAAGTATAATTAGTAGAATTTGGGGTGTTGAAAGTATTATCATTAGAATTCATTTCACTAAAAAGATGTTGAAAAAAATAAAAAGAAGATTTTATGAAAGGATAATAGGGTATTATATTGGTAAAGAAACATGTTTTTTTTTATCGAAATGAGAAGCGAGGAAGCCAAAGTCTCTATTTTACGTAGTATCTCGAAATGATAAATTTTTTGAACAAAAAAAATTTAAAATTTAAAATAATTTACTATGAAATAATCGACAACAAATAATTAGGATGAGATAAAAATTAAAAAATTTAAACCAATCACATTATGTCACCTCTCATGGGCTCCATTTAGCTTCAGTCTCTCAACACATGTTGAAAACTTTGGACATGGATTAATTCATGTGTGTTTCAACACAAAAGTTCAACACCAATAACCCATTAAGAAAGTAGTTAAGATTCACTTTTTAAACTTACCACTATTGTGGGTGGTCTAATCCTATCATATATAAAGTCGGGGAGGTTAAATTGTTTGGTAAGATCCTAGAAGGTAATCTAACTATCAATGTGGCGTTACGTGTATTTGTCGTTTGTCGATTTTAAAAGTTAATTCAAAAAATAACATATATATAAAGTGGGAGGGTTAAATTGTTTAGTGAATCACAAGAGGTAATCTGTATCATGTGAAATTCACGTATATTTCATTAAATTTTAAAGAAAGTTAATTCAAAATAGCAAGCCATAATATCCACTATAGAGTAGTTACCAATGTATTTTTAATATTGAGTTAGTTATACATTATTATATATGTCCGTTGTTGTCATCAAGATAATTATGCATTGAAGAACCAATACAAATGCAACCAACAAGATGGGACTAAACATTTTGGTTTCTGTCGGTAATCAAGTCTTCAATTTATTAATTTCATAAGTGAGTTTTATATGTTGTGCATTTTATGCTTAAATGCATTATATTTGTATATTAAATAATATAGTAGATAATATTTCAATAAGTATTTATATGTTTATATCTAAATGGTTAATATTAAAAACATTTATTCAAATGGATATGTTCAAATATAATTTTTTATTTTTATTTATATTGTCGATATTAAATACAAAGAGTATGTAATTACATTATAATTATTATAAAAATTTATGAAACGTATTTGAATAAAATTATGCAGGTTGGATTGTGTCTAGATTACTAGTAGGAATAAAATATGATGAGTAAAGCAGCCCTCGTAGTCATAAGTTACTAACCATAGGGATAAAAATTCATTATTAAGCTGATTAGCGGATTGGCCGATTTGAATACACTTAAGCCCCAAAACATAGGGAATGATAGTTATAAATAAAATGAGATGAAATCACGTATGTTCGGAGGAATACTTGTAAAAATTCCAAAAATAAATAACAAAGTTTCAAAGAAATAATATTTTCAAAATACATCGAAAATGACATAAATTAGGTATAATAACAAATTCTCTCAAAAAAGTACATATTGAAATTACATTAGTGATATTTGACATATCTAGGGAAACAAAATATATTGTTTTGAAAAAGTAAAGTTTGGAAGTAATTGAGGAAATTCAGCATTATTGATTCATGAATGAGATTTTAAATGTGTTTTGTCAAGAGATAATTATATATGAACATATGTTGATTTATATTTTAAGATTGCCAACATTAATATATATTGTTAAAATATATATTACTCTACTAATTTCAGCATTTTATACTAAAGATTTGACCGATGGTATTGTGCTCGATACCGTCGTCAGCCGAGGGTTTAGTGTAATGCTTGAATTTGTTGGTTGTATGCTTCTTGGTCGTGGAGTCTGAATCCATTTAAAGCTGGGTAAAATCACTAGTAGAAAAAGTGTCATTTGCTACTAAAATACTTTTACTAATCTTGCGTAGAAGTTGAAATCTACATCTTTTTTCCACCACTACGATGCAAGTAACCAAAAGTCAAAATTATTTACTTAAATGCATTATCATTACAAAATTAATTATTACAACCTTTCCAAGTTCAATAACGTATTAAATGTTATATTGAAAGTGATATGTTTGTTACCTTGATAGCAAAAAATATAAAAGCTATCAAAAATAACATATTTTTGCAAAAAAAAAAAAAAAAAAAAAGATACCCTACGTAACTTCTGATATCCATCTATATCACATGTATCTACATGTATATTGATGATAGTTTTGCACTGAAAATATGAATGATGCTACTTTTTTTTTAATTTTTTTTTTACAGTTTTTGATAATTTGTTCTAAAATTAAAAATAATAATTGTAATATGTTGGGTTTAGTAGGTTGGGAGGTGGGGGAGGGTGGAGTCTTGTGTGGATTCGTTTGAGTGAGTAGGGGTGGGTTTTGGAGGGGATATCGTTTATTTTAATTTTTTTATTCAAAAATGATATTTTGTTAAATGTTAAGTATTAAATTTACAAAAACATCCCTATTCTATAAAAAGTTTATTTAAAAAGGCCCTATTTAAAAAAAATTATGTAACAACCCCACTTAAAATGAATTAGCGATCAAACTAGCGGTCAACATAACACAATGGCCAATATGGTAGACTTTTGAATGTTTAATGGGTGAAATGAAAAAAAGTGATATACAGTGGGTGGAGGCAGCGAGGAAAGAATGTCGATGGGCAAATTGTCTTTTCCCTTTTTTATAATCGGTTTATTTTTATTTTCTAAAAATGGCCCAAATATGTTTTGTTATTAAAATTGACGCCGAAATTAATATAATAGCACGATTTCGGTTTGCCGCTTCACTAAAAGCAAGATTCGTGTTTTGCATAAAATTGGGCTGAAAGGAATCTCTCCAAAATGACAGGATTTAAGTAGTTCGGGGGCAAACGGACCGGAATTTAAGTAAAGTTAAAGGGGGCAAATTGACGGTTAGATCAAAGGATTCGGGGTTAAGAAGAATTTGGCCCAATATTATTACATTAAAAGCTACATAAATTAATAGTGTTGGGGACAAGCCAATTTATTTAATTTAGAGGATTGCTCCAATTATCGATAAATTAATAATTTATTAATTTAAAGAGTTTTTAACAACATGAAGATATGTACATCCCCAATGAAAGCCTTTGGGAATTTGGCCAGTATTGATCAAGTAAAGATATAGAAGTCTGTCAGATAATGAGAAATACAATAGAGATAATAAAGGAATTGTATTAATTATTTTCCATTAGTTATAGTAATTATTTGAGTATTAAGTTTAGTATTTATTACAATAAGTATTTCCCGTTATCATAATATAAATTTGGTATGTCATTATATTTTTATTTAAATTCGATACAAAATTTATATTACTCTACTGATTTGCTTATAAAAAATATTCAATCTATATCTTATCTAGAATTAAGGTCATATTTTTTATTAAAGTTCTAATCATTATTTTTTTTAATCTCTAAAATTATTAATTTTATAATTTTCTTGGGACCTATATTATGAAAGGATTTTCTTGAAATTATTATCTTATTATTTTATCGATTTTTGTAATTTTAAACTTAGGCGGAGTCGGGGATCAGACGGAAATTTATTATTTTAGAGAGTTTATTAATTTATGAAGTATTAATTTGTAGAGTTTTTACTGCATTTGACGAAGTTTAGCAAACATTTAAATGGCCACTACAACGGAAAAACCTAAGGAACACTTAGTATATTAGTATTTGAAGAAGATAACTTAAGGACTTGTAAATAAAGCAACTCGATGGGTATAGGTGAAGTGATGCAATCTCCTTTATTCATTGTTTAATTTTCCAAATTTATATCTACAACAGTAGTTATAAAGAGGAAATCGCGTGGTGTGCCACGTGGGGTCATGAGATTTTTTTTTGGTTTCGTTTTGTTTTGTACTCCCTAAATTAATATTCCATTATTAAATAAACTCATTAAGATAATATTTTTGGCCCGTTCTGACTCGGTGATAGGGTGCTAAATTAATAATTCGTGATTTTTTTCGTTCCTTTTTTCATATATATATATATTTTCATGGTATCAACTATATTTAGAAACTGCGACAAATTAATACTTTCAAAGTTTTTTGTTTTCGTTTGTTTTGCTACTAATTAATATTTGATTATTAAATAAACTCTTTAAGATAATATTTTTGGCCTGTCCTGACTCGGTGATAGGGTGCTGAATTAATAATTCGTGCTTTTTCTATTCCTTTTTTTTATTATTTCTACGCACGGTCATATGTGTTGTGCTTTTTTTCGTTCATTTTTCACATATATATATATATTTACAATGATCAACTACAATAAAAACTTCGATAAATTAATCTTCGATTATTTTAATAGTATTTTTTTCATGTTTTTTGTTCCGTTTTGTTTGTACTTTCGATAGAAGTTCCTTTTCCCGATTATTAAATAAAGCTACGAAATATAATATTTTGGACACCGTCGGACTTCGGGGATAAGTGCTAAATTAATAGTTCGTGCTTTTTTCTATTCTTTATATATATTTTTTTTTGACAATTATTAACTTCTGATGAAACTAAAGGTAAATTAATACTCGATTGTTAATAAACTATTTTTTCTTACATTTTTTTTCGTTTTGTTTTGTACTCGATAAATTAATACTCAATAAATAAAATACAAGATAATATTTTTGGCACAAACTCGTGGCTAGGGTGCTAAATTAATAATTAACTTTTTAAAGATTCGCTTTTTTTCATTATTTCCTTGCGGGCATATGCGGCCGTGCTTACATTCACATTTTCATATATATATATATTTTTTAGAGTATGAAATACGAATACTCGATAAATTAATACTCGATATTTTAATAAACTCTTTTTTTCTGGTTTTTGTTTTGTTTTGTTTTTGTTTTGTTTTTGTTTTTGTCTTACGATAAATTAAAATTTCGATTATTAAAGTAAACTCAAAGATAATATTTTTGGCCCATCGACTTCGGGGATAAAGGGTGCTAATAATTCCGTTTTTTCGTTCATTTTTTTCATTCGGCTTCTACTCATGTGGTCATATGCGACTGTGCTTTTTTTCCCTCATTTTTCATATATATATATATATATTTGCAATTATCAACTACTATGGAAACTCAATAAATTAATACCCGTAGCATTGAGTTAAAATTGGATGCTATTATAGTCATGAGATTAATTTTTTGTTTTTTTGTTTTGTTCCAATTATCATACAAAAGAAACTCGATAAATTAATGCTAGATTTATTTAATAAAATCTTGAGAGATAATATTTTTTGAGTAAAATGAGAATAGGTGCTAGACAATTCATGCTTTTTTTACGTTCATGTTTTTTCTATAATTATTTCTCACATGCAGTCATATCACAGGCTGGCGCACTTTTAATTGTTTTCATATAAACAGATGCTTGATTAAATATTTTTTGTTTTTGTTTTGTGCGATTATCATATACAATGAGAGCACAGGTATATTTAATAATCGTTATTTGTAAACTCTAACATAATATTTTTTGCCGTCGAGCTGGGGGGATGGGGTGTTGATGATGTGATCCGGTTTTAGGTGTTAGGCGGGATCACTTGAAATCCTTCAATCGAGCTTTGAGCCTTTGCTCCAAATGAGGTTCTGGCCAGCAAGGACAGGTTTCCGAAGCTGCTCACTTGATCAAGTCGATTAAAGGGATCGAAGGGTTTTGGTTTCGAAAAATGTTTGGGTATCAAAGAGGTAGGCACTTGATTTGTCTCCACGAGGTTTACCTTGCACAGTTGTGGGCTGGAGGTTACTTTGGTCGAGCCTTGATGGCTCCTTGCATTCTGAGTTAAATAATTTGTGGCTCGTTAAGATTTGAGTAATTCTGGGACTTAGAAATCTGTAGTCTTAATGGAGCGAATCGACTGAATTGATTCCACTATGATGCATTCTTCTTCATACCGGTGAATAAACTTTACAGACTTGGGCCTATTTTCACAGCCCACTTGCGAGGCCGAGGTCATTATTAGGTTTTTAGTTCGACCCATCTTGAAGGACCAGAGTATTTGTTGGGCCAGATCTGGATAAACCCATTTAATTATGGGATTATCACAATTTAGTAAATTAATAATTAGTGCTTTTTTTTACGTTCATTATTTTAAATTTATTTAAGCAGATTAAGTATGTAGTATGCTTTTTTAAATTCATTTTTCATGTATATATATATTTTTGCAATTATATGAACTACGATGTACTTAGCGATAAATTAATACTCGATTATTTAATAAACTCTCTAAGATAATATTTTTTGCTCGTCAATTTAAGGGATAGAGATTAAATTAATAATTCATGCTTTTTAGATTCGTTTTTCATTATTTCTACACACGGTCATATGCGGCGTGCTTTTTCGTTCATTATATATATATATATATATATACTCTGCTACCTCTTATATATATATGTGTGTGTGTGTGTGTGTGTGTGTATATATATAATTACGATTGTCAAATATAGTAGAAGCTACGATAAATTAATACTCGGGCGTGGGTTTAAAGTATGCCATTATATTTTACAAAGTTAGTTAGATCAACTATTGAATAAAACATCGTCTTTCCGTTATTTGAAGCGGGCACCATACTAAAATATTTATATAGATATGCTTATTTGATTTATAAAAGGATTGCCTTATTTTTATATTTTGTTTTTTATTTTTTATTATGATGAGCAGCTAAAATAAAGTATTTGTATTTATTGATTGAACATACATATTAGTTATGCAGTATTAATCATATGGACAAGTCTTGGAGTTTTTGTAAAAATTCTTTCATATTATTGTTCTCATTAATTGCCCAAAAAATTTCATACATATTATTTGGAGTTTTATGTGTACATACAACCATTAATTGAAGATCTAAGTGTATATTTGGAGGTTACTAACATCTCATTATTATATATGGAAAATTAGTGATTTTCGCTTTGCTGAGTATTTAATAAGTTTAGGAAACAAAAGTCGGCTTACTTGACCTTATTGAAAGTTTAGATAATGCTTAAAAAAGTTCGATTCTGATGATAATGGTAGAAAATTCAGTTAATGAATAAGAATAAATGCATATGTTGAAAAATTTATTAAATAGGTTGAAAAAAATTTGGGTTGTGTAATGGGGGTGTTGAATGAATAAAGAAGATGATGTGGATTAAATGGAGGGAAGATTTTTCCCGGTGAAAGGCATGAAATGCGGCTTCTGCCAGGACACGTCTTCAGCGCCGCCTTGATGCAGCATCAGCCAGCGTGGCTCAGCTGAGGACAAGCCAGCGTGGGCTGTGGCGGTGAGGAGAATAATGTAATGAGGCCACGTGTCACGTTTAGGCGGATTCGATTTTTCGATTTTTTATCCCGTCTCGATTATTTGGATCAATTATTTGATATCAAATTAATTTTTTTTGAAATTTAAAACTGGGGGAGCTGCTCTGTTGGACATAAAAAAAAATCACCTTTTCAATATAATTATTATATTATCTTCTTTCTTGTTTTTTAGTGAAATGAGGTCCACAACAATAATGATTTCAATAATCAAAAGTAAGCCTAATTACCACGCTTTTAGCTATAGAAATCAGGTAATTTGATAATGAAATGCCCGTCAACGCGTCCTCGAAGCCTCCCAAATTTGGTTCCACCAAAATTTTAATTTCAATATTTTTTAAAGTTTGTTATGTGTCTTAATAGATGCGATTGTAGTATGGATCGATTACATTATGCGTGTGGTTATTTGTATTTCATTAGTTGTCTGCGTGATTTCAAGCTTGTTATACTACGTTTAGTATTTGTAGCTTTTTCTTTGTTTTAATAGTTATTATTTTCAATTTTTATTGTTTCTTATTTTATAAAAATTAATTAAAAATATGGGGTAAAAATTATTTAAAATAAATACTTTATATAATTTTTTTAAAAAAAGTAAAAATAATTTATTCACGTGTTAATTATTCTTATTTAATTATAAATGATAATTTTTATAATTATTTAATCATAAAAATAGAAAATATATTAAATAGAATATTAGACATAAAGGTAATTGGGGAGTAGAGTGTTATTGATTTATTAAACGCGTTATGATAATGTAAAATTTGAGTGGGTGTTGAATTATTATGTGGAAGAGATGATGTGGAGTGTTGGAAATTGAAAAAGAGGGTGTTGAAAGTTGTTAGCATTGTAAATGGCCTTACGGTGAGGTCATCGTTACTTCTTACGTATTGGGCATTGGACATCTAATGCATGGAGATATTGTTTCATATAATGGGAAGATGGAATTTGAGAAACGACCTAGGAAATGAGTTTTTAAATCAATTGGATTGAATACCTACTGAGTATAAGAAAGAGGATGGCAAGTTATGTAATATGAAAGCTTATGAAGTTAGAGCTAGAAAAAGCAGGAAGATAGACCAACTTATTGAAAGAAGAAAAATATTTTATTTGAACTAGATTATTAGGAAAGTAATATATTATGCCATAATACTAATTCGATGCATAATGAGAAAAATATCATTGATAACTTTCTATGGACATTATTAGGTGAAAAAGAAATCACATGATAACATCAATACTAGAAAAAACCTTTAAATGATGAATACTAGGGCCCCACTGCATTATTAGACTCTGGAAAGTATCTCATACCTTCATGAAGTTATACATTAAGTACAGATGCCAAAGATAATTTTTTTATGGTTCTTAAGGGCATGAAGGCTCATAATGGCTATGTTTCAAATATATCACGTTGTGTTAAACTCAATGAACATGTGCGGGGTCTTAAAAGTCATGATAGTCATATCCCAATGCAACAAATACTTCTTGTAGTAATACGTGGATTGTTACCAAAAAGTGTTGTCAACCCATTAATTGAATTATCTCACTTCCTTTTAAAACTAAAATCACTCTAAAATGAATCTTTGGGCATGACTTGGGAGGAAGGCAGTGAAAATTTGTTATGGAAATGTTGCTTTGTTATCTTGAAATATTCCCTCCATCATTCTTTGATGTCATGGAACATCTTCCAATATAACTTGCTGACCAAGCCTTAATATTATGTTGTTGATGAATGTGATTATTATTTGGTAGTTACTGATAGATAATTTTCTATTTGAAGATATGTAATGACTCTTAAAAAGTATGTGCGAGAATCAGCTTAATCGAGGAAGCCTATTGCCCAAAGGATGCGTGAATTTAAGGAGAAAATGTGCATTTTACGCTTATACTATCTTGATTACTTGATAAGAGTTGAAGATTTTCACCAATCTTAGAGTTGTGAAGGAGAAATTATCAAATCTATAAGGAAAGTAAAAAAGATTCGACTAGATTTAGTGGAGTTGCGGCAAATTCATCATTATGTAGTACATAATGTTGATGAAATTACCTTTTTAGAAAGTAAGTTAAGCTTGCTATTTCATAGTTTATGTTGATTTTTTAAGACTTTCCAACCATCAAGTTTCTCCGAAAATGATGTCATTTCATATCTTTTAAGATATTGCCAAAAGATAATGTAGGAAATAATGATTTCATGATAAAATATAAAGGGAAAATATATTGATGAATAAACTATTGAATGATTGTTGTTGTATTACAATATAAGTTGCTTCTATATATAAGCAAATCAATATCAACCTAAACCCTAATTAACTTTAACCCTAATATAATAAGCAATAGCTAATAGGCCTTAAATACAATGCTTTAGGTCGAGCGTTAAATTAAATTCGGGAGATAGTTAAAGGAGACCGGTAACTCGAACTTGTCGAGACTATCTCTGGACACAAAATATGGAGACGTCGGGACATGGGTCGCAGGCCGCATCTCCCGTCGGCGCTTAGCCCCGCCTGAAGTTGGAACATGAAGGTCTGGTACCCAACGAGTAACAAAACTTCGAAGCGATAGTCTTCGAGGCTTAGTAAAATGGTAAAGAAACTCGTAACAAGTTGTGATGGGTAAGAACATAAGGCGTGGTCCGGAAATGCATCGAGACAAAATGGAAATCAGCTTATAAATGACCACAACGGATAGAAATAAAGAAGCAGTGATCTAATATGATAATGAATCATACTTGTAATTCGCTTTTCGAGTTGGAGCATACTGGCAAGTAGATGCCCAACTTGAAAATTAGATAATGATTGTCGTCAATTGGTTGCTTAAACCGCTATAACTGCGCCATAATAAAAATCTCAAATAATCTCTGTTTGGATAGTAGATCGATACATATTAAGTCGCCCGGAGCAATGCGTATAGGACTCAGGAAGTATTTCATCATATCAGTTAGATCGGAGATAAAAAGGTGTCTGGCGTATCACTAGATCAGTAAGTGCGTATAGGACATTTCGCTTCGGACAATTCGAGAGTGCGTAACACTAAATCGATCAGATCAGTGGCTAACTACTTTGATCGTCATCGGGAGCATGTCGAATTCGAATCGGTCGATTTAAAATTATGGCGAAATCCCATTTGGCAGGTCACGCCCCTAAAAGCGATTTTATTAAATTACTTATATTTATCGGTCGGTGGTGGGACAGGAGATGATATCGATAATTTCGAGATAGTATCGATATAATAAGGGGCAGTGTAAAGAGATGAGTAGTAATAAAATTTTGCCTGGGGAATAACATTTTGAAGTAGGTTTCGTTGAAGGATTTACGTGCGGAGAGAAAGTGGAGATATAAGCCAGAACGAGCGGGACTCGACCTATTCTTTAAATATCTTATCATCCTTATCATATTTCATGGAGTATCCAAAAACAAAATCACACACCCCACTAGCCCTTTCCAGGGCCCAGGGCCTCAGCTCCCCCCACACACCGAAAAATTTTTGCTTGAAATTTAACTTTGAATTTCTTTTGGCGAAACTTGAGACCTTGCTTAAAAAGGATTTGGTTTTTCATCTTTCCACCCGTCATGTAGCTGCGCTGAGGTGGTAAGAAAGTTTGAAGCTTTGTGATTTTTTCTTAAGTTTTTTGGAGGTTTGATTTTTTATTGACTTTGGATTTTGAGTTTCGAAGTTTGGAATGGTATGAAGTATCCTCTAGCTTAGAATTATATGTAGTAATTAAATTATTGATTTTTAGGGGTTGAAAGGTATTGATCGGGTTAGTTGACTTTTTAGGATTGAAACTTTCTAAATTTCTTTAAATTGTACTTATGATGTTATGAAAGAACTTTTACAATATAGTTGTTTTGGAGTATAAGTTGGATGTTTTGATGTTGATTGGTAGAGGAATTATTGTTGAGGATTAGGTATTCCAAGTTGAAATGAGTGGAGTTTTTGAATAAAATGTTGATTTATAATGGATTAATTAGTTGGAAAATTGATTGTTGAATTGATTAGAATTTGATTAGAGTGTTATTGTTGGAAAGTGAGGGGTGATGGCGAAAATGGAGGTGAAATGGTTGAAGTTTCGTTGTTTTATTATTCGTTCATGGCGTAAGTAATATTATCACCTAGGTTGTTAGGTTGATAACTATAATTATTGTAAGTTGGATAGTTAAAATACTAAAATGGGGTTATTATTGTAGTTAGTAATGGTGTATTTTTCGGTGTTTTGTGATTGGGCGTGGAGTGGGAAAAATGGCACTTGGACTAATTAGGGCGGGCCAGCAGTAGTTTGCTAGCCAAGGTAGTCATTATCTCACGGGTGTAGATTAATTTATTTCTTAAATTGAATGCAATTTGCATTTGTGGAGGTTGTGAGCATATTTATGTATGTATCAATGTGTTGATTTGTTTGAGAATGTATGGTTAGTTAGTGGTTGCAGCAGCACTCACGGTATGAGTGCGTGGTGGTTACTTTATCTTACAGTCTGAGTGTGTTGGCCGATTTGCCTTGTACTACGGTAGGAGTGTGTTGTGGTTGCCTTGTACTCACAGGTACGAGTGTGTGTTGTGATTGCCTTGTCTTCCGCAGATGCAGGTGTGTTGTGTTTGCCTCGTATCTACCGTTGCGGAGTGTGGCATTATCCGGTATTGCCTTATACTTTGGTATGAGTGTCTTTGTGTTTGCCCCTGCGTACTACCGTTACGAGTGTGATGTACAACATGTCCAGCGGGCATAAGTTTCTCCTACGAGGGTTGGGGTTGATTATATGCTGCGTTAGTTGTAGGAATCCGGTTCGTTGGCTTGATTGAGTTGTTTAGGCGTGGGGAGTAGTACCGGCGTTCTTTGGTAGAGTTGAGGAGTTGGATGGTCTAGTTGTTGGTCGTGAGGTTTTACATTGTTGGTTGATAGAGTAGAGTTGTGGATTTGATTGGGTATTGTTGTCATTGTTTACTTGGGATAGCATGATCTTCAGTATTGGTTGTCTTTTATTAGAATGTGCATGTTAGTTAGATTGGGCCTATGAACTAATGACCATAGTAATGACGGTATTGATATAACCTTGTGATGTAAGCATGATAACGAACTCACTAATGATATACTCTTTATTTATGGCCTTGAATAGTATTGTATCATGCATCATCTACATATTTTATGCGAAATTAATGATTTTATAGTACCTTTACTAGAGTAGGGGTGAGTTAATTTTATTTCTTGAGATCATTATTAAAAACTTCACTTTCGCTATGGGGAGGCGGCATTTTCATTGTTATGCCGAGGTTGGCCAATTGGTCTTTGCTGACTTTTTCGAAACTTGTTCGGTATTGATGGGTGCACTTAAAACTGGAGTGGCGGCGGGTGGCGATAGATCCACCATGATCCTCATTGTTTTTTGGATTGCCTATTAGGGTTAATACGTATTGTTGTATTTTGGGATTTCGGACTAGTTATTGTAGATATTTTGTACATGATGTTTGTTGTATGTTTATGTGATAAGTGTGGTTAGGTAATACCCGCAGTAGATTCTTTTAAAAGAAACTACTCTTTGTCAGTTGTATATTATTTTATGAGTTTATTTGAGGAATGAGGTGGGACATAGAAATTGAGTCATCCATCGGCGTGATGACTCACAGTGTCGAGATTTTGGGCGATTCTAACCTCTCGAGGCGGCCGACTTTAGTCATTACCGTGTTAGATCCCAAAAAAGAATAAAATAATTTGATAAAAGAGGTTACATAGACTGCTAGGGCTCAAACATCAAATAAAAATAAAAATCGTAATCAACTTTTATTATCATGAAAAAGCCGACTAATTAAAAAAAGTGATAGAATTCAAATTCCAAAATTTCACCGAGCAAAATTGCATCAAGGTTTGAATCAAAATAACAAATTCCAAAAATTTATGAAAACAAGAACATACTACGGATGAATCCACCCATTTTCTAAAGCACTTAGTATTTGAAGAAAATACTATCACGGCTTCACCTTTCAAGCGAATCAGTTATATTGTTTTTTTGGAAGAAATAATATGGATGTCGAGAAAAAACTTTTTTAAACGAGAGGGTAAATATGATTGTCGGCCGGGTGGCTTTGAGCAGTGGTAGCCACCAGCAGCGCCGGCGGAAGAAGAAATTATCCTGGGATCACCAGGAACACGTCACGAGTAGCAGGAAATAGCCAGTTATGATAAAATATAAAGGGAAATATTGATGAATAAAGCGTGAATGATTGTTGTTGTATTACAATATAAGTTGCTTCTATATATAAGCAAATCAATATCAACCTAAACCCTAATTAACTTTAACCCTAATATAATAAGCAATATAGTAGGACTCGAAACACAATGCTTTAGAGACGGCCCGATGGAGTCGTCATCGGAGATAGTTTGGGACCGGTAACTCCGAACTTGTCCCAGAACTTATCTATTGAACTAAAATATGGAGGCGTCGGGACATGGATTCGGGACTTACTAATAGGCCTTATCTCCGATCGGCGGATAAGCTTAAAGACTCTATGAGAGAGATTGATCGCATTCACAATGATTATTTTTCTAGAAAGTTAAAAATTATGTAAATATTTTAGATTAGTTAGATCTTCAATTTTTTATTGGGTTGAAAAAAAGAGTAAAGTCGAGAAGGCGATAAAGAGTTGTAAAACTATCAAGAGCGGGAAAAGATTGATAATAATGGACTAATCATTCCACATATCGGGCACTTTGTTAACATTAGTATACAGAGAATATATATATATATATATATATATATATATATATATATATATATATATATAGATATATATATATATTCATGGAACTATGTTCATGAATGTCATATCCATGGAATGAACTATCAAAATGCTTTCTTGATGGAATCTTATTCATGGAATGGACTTGATTTTGAGATATTTTATCATAATGGAAAGCAATTTAAAAGTTGATTTGAAGAAGAGCGAGTGTAGTTGTAGGCTTTGGCAATGGCGGCATTCCATGTGTTCATGTTATCCTTACAATTTAATCTAAGAAACAAGCTGTCAATTGGTTGAGAGAAGATAATTTGTTACCAAAATTAATATATTTTGAGTGGCTTTATGAAAATGTACTAGAGCTAATGAGTGATCATACGAATAGCCAAAACCAACGAGGATAATCTTACTACCTCTGTAAGTTTGTAAGACAAGAAGAAGATATAAGGTTAGTGGGAAAAAAGACATTCACTGGGGCCCAAAGGGTTAAAGAAAAAAGACACACTAGGTGATATAGCCATACTTGCAAATATTATGAAATTGATGGCCATAATGTTATGACATTGAAGAAGATAGTAAAGACAAAAGGTTGTAAAGGTCATCCCGAAAATATACAAGAGCAAGCAAGAAAAAGAAATTTACCCAATGATGAAGAGATAAGCGAAAGAAGAACAAGTTGCTTTCATTGAGAGAAGCGATAAATTTAATATTTTTTAGACCTTAGTATTTTAAGAATTGAATTTCATTCAATAAGCCATACACACATTTAACAATTGCACCGGAGTCACCGGTGCGATTGGATGAGCCGGCGACATTATACCAACAACTCAGTAGAGGAGTTGGAAGGGACCACCACCTCAGTAAGAGGCTGGCTGACAATGACTCAAAGTTGTACCCAAAAGCTTTCAAAGGAAGCCAAGGAAAAGTAGCTTAGCTAGGAGTGGGTTCCTATAATCAACTTGAAGCTTGCAATACCTACATCTACTAACTAAAAGATGGACATATCCAAAAGAGAAAGCGATTTGTCTCAGATGCTTGAGATTTGGCCAACAAGCAAGATTTGCTTTTGTTTAAGAAATAGTTTGTCTCTGAGAAATAATTTTTTTTAGGATACTTTGTCTAGGATGCTTTTGGGACAAAATATTTTGTTTTGTTTTTAAAGAAGGATGATTTTATTGAAAATATAAGATATTAGATCTCATAAATATATGTCCATTGAATAATTGGATTATTACTACTTTCATTTACACATTTAAAGTTATAAGTTCGGATATATGTTAATTGTTGGATAATATTATATATTATTATGTAACTTTCGATTCCGGCAGTAGAAGTTGCATGATGGTTTCTTTGAAGTCGCTCATAAATCCTATATATTAATGTGATGTTAGGTTAACATATAATATATTCTTTATTACATCGTCGGCGCCCAGAATCCATAGCTGTCAAATAGAAATAGAGGCTATAATACGATTTATAACTTCGGGTTTTAAAGTGGTATAGGGAAATAATTGAGGCGAAGTACACAATTGTTGGAGATTTGCAGTAAGGAATTCCACCCTAGATTCGCCTATGGAGAATAAAAGTGGAAGGAAGGATTTTTCTGGCATTATCCTTTAGACCCAAATTTAGGGTTCGAACTCCTAAATTGACCCGCAGTTGTCGTTCACTGGCTCATTCATTTTGGCTTTGGTGAAAGCAAAGACAAAATTCTCTCTCCCACTTCTTGGTCGGAGTAGTAGTAGGAGAAATCTCATTGGATTTTTTTTCTTCCGTCTTCCCCTTAGTTTAATATTTAAAAGTTACAAAACTCACGGAGGGAGCTCGTTCGATACGTTGATGTGGGAATTTGTAGAGACAACTGTTTTTGGTTGTTCGAGAGTCTCTTCAAATATGTTCAGTACCAAATCCTTGAAGAAGATGCAGCGCTTGTATGTTATTGTTTTTATAAACCCATTAAGAAATCACAGGAAATTGCGGTTTAGATAAATTGTTATTTTGATCCCGAAAACCTAACGGTGGCATCAAGAGCCGGCTACGAATTTGTAATTACATAATTAAATGCATGAAATATAATTATATATGATAATTTGTTAATCACTTTCGAAAATAATTAATATAGTTAAATCATAAATATTTTTTAAATTTTTATGAATTTTAAGGAGATTTTGAGCAAAAATTATATCGATTTAGATTTTGAATCAATTAATCTTGTCGTTTCGAGGAAAAGATGGAGGAAACGGCCAGCGGATGACATTAGAAAATAACTATTAAGGCGTGCAAAATTTTACGATCTAATTTTGGGTTCCTTTCTTTTAAACCCTAAAACCTAAACAACATAAATAAGTTTTTGATAACTAGCTATGGATAAAACTGCCGCCTAAAAAAATTATTGAGACAACATATATGAGTAGGTATATAGATGGGAAAGGCTTGTTACAATAACTATTATGAATATTCTAATGTTTTGTGAGCCGGAGGAAAATAAGAGAACTTGAGAGCTATGTGCGAGAAGGCTTGGCTTGTCATATAATAAAGTAAAAAGGTGCATTGCCTCTTTGAGCTCTTGAGTAAAACTATTCATGAGGTATAGAAGAAGATAGAGCTCATGGATTTTTACTTGAGAGTCTCAAAACTTGTTTAACTTTGTTTACGATTATTAGCGTTTACTTGGTGGGTGCTTAATAACAATTACTGATGTACATCATAGATGACACTTGACGTCTATGGTGAATGTCAATAACTCTCCAATCACCTTTTTTAGTGTGGTGTATGAGTATAGTTACCAAATAAAAAATTCAGCTTCCATCAAATTTTAAAAAATACTTCCTATAAAATTTGTCTAAGCTTACTAACGAGTTACTTGAGGATCAAAGTCGAAAACCGGAATACCAAAAAATTTCACTTAAAATGTATACTCAATTGATGAAAGCTAAAGAAACTTTAACTTTAAGCATTAAAAGTTTCTTTAACCCTTCAATCTGGTATAGATTGGTGATTAATATCTCAGGCCTGAATACATTATTCAATTGACATTGTCCCAAAATTGATGATTCGATTGTAGTACTTCATTACATAAGTATCTAGAAATGAAAAAAAAGAGTGAATTGGTCTCAACGCAGGAAATAAATAGATTACTGATATCATCAAAAAGTAAAACCCAAAATCATTGACAATATAGAGCCCCAGAGAAGAAACTAAAAGTAATTTTGTTCAGAGTTCAACACTACATTACATTTCCCAACAATGTAAGTATATAAAATAGACAACCTACTCACAAAATTATTATGAGCAACTTAGTAGTTGGTCACAATAAGTAGGGCTCGTCTTAGCTAAACCGGCTTGTCGAAACCAGAGTAGACAAGGTAAACCACACCACAAGTGAAACACCAAGAACTTACCTCCTCTACCTGGAGATCGAAACTCAAGTCCTGGAATACTTGAATTATAACTTCACAAAAAAGTTTTACCTGAGAAACGAACAAAAACAAAAACCATGCAGCACAGGATTGAACAATCTGATCCAGAAAAATAGCACTAAGCAAGCTGTTCAGATTGCTATGTTTTAAAGGACCTACATTGACAAATCAACAAAATTGCTGCAATGATTCGTTGTAGAGGCTATACTAGCATGCACATCCGCTCAGGCATCCTTTCCAATCATGGGGCATCTTTGACTGGACTTTGAGCTGGAACATGCATCTTAGGTTTGTCTTCCATGCCGTCAGCGGTGGACTCATTTTCCACAAACACCGGGCGAACCAACTTTCTGCATTTGCTAGTCGATAACATTGTACCCTCCCCAGCTGTCCTATTATCTACCGTTTTATTACCCATTGAACCATCAACAGTTGATGTCCTCTTATCTACTGCTTTGTCACTTCTGTTTACTATACTCCCATCCAACTTCCTTTTCATTTCACTACGACGCTTAAAATCAACAAACCTGGTCTCTCTCAGAGTACAATCAGTTGTCTCTCCATCAGCCTGATTTACATCATTCGAGAGCTTAGCTGAACTAATCTTTGAAGGGTCCTGCTCTGAGTAACCCATCATCAGATGGCCATACTCATCAGGCCTCTCAGGAGATAGATTCTTTTTAGTTTTGGAAACTTCTTCATCAAGTTGTCCAGCTAACTTTCTGGATTGACTAGGCTTCTTTTCCAAATATTTTTTACCTTGGGGTAACAAGCCCATGACTTCATCAACAGTTGTATCAGCACTAAACAATCGGTCAGCATTAAACATAGCATGTGAAGAAATTTCAGGACCCGAAGATAAACGAGAAAAGACACTTCTTCTGTGGATACCCGACACATCTAAAGGATGTTCAGCATTGTCATTGCTCCTGTTCATTACATGCCCTTGGCTAGTAAAGTGTCCAGAATCATAATTTGTTAAATCATTCCCACTAGAATATCCAGCCGTAGACCAATTTCGGTGAGTCTGCTCACAAACACGAGATGAAGACAAATGGAGACTATCAAAATAATTGATAGATAAATTCTTGTGAGGACTTGATGCAAAATTTTGCACATACTCTTCTCTACAAACGACATCTTCTGGCAAGTGTCTATTAGCTGAAGGAGATGTTCTGAACAATGGACTTCTACTGTAGGTAGGAATACCATTTTCTGTTTCTCCTTTCTTAGCAGCTTCAGTATTCAGAGAACGGTCACCAAGGTAGAAATCTTGATTAGCTGATGTAGAAAAATATTGAAGTTTATCTTTATTTTTTATATCAATGTAAGGGAATTTGCTTGAATGGTTTTCCTCGGGCAGTGATCTATTGTTACTAACATGAGGCCCTCCAGAGTCATGATAAGGAGCGATGCCTCTCAATAAACAAGAACTGCTATAAACTCTGGGAGATGAAGAGGGGACAAGATGACTGAAACTAAGGTCAGGTTCACAAGGGACGGATTTAGTAACCACTGACTCATGATAATTCGGGTAAGTGTGGACCAAATGTTGTGCTTCCGATGAGTGATTTTCATTTTTGAGAGGAAACCCTACAGAGTAGATCAACGGATCTTCATTTGCTTGGCAAGATGCACCATAACCAAATGATGAAATAGAATTACGAAAAGAATCCATGGGAAGCTCACCTTCAACTTTATTATGTTTTCCGAACGTATCACCAAATGATCTTTGGCTAGGAATATAAGATCGACCAGAATTACCATGAGATTTAGTTAACCATGCAGGTTCACCTGAACGGTTGGCCTTCAACATTCCGGCCTTGACAGGATACAGACCATCACCAGTTGCCCCCTGACAGCCAGCTTTAGTTTCACTTGATTTCCCAAACGAGTAACCAGACTCTAGAGAAGCACCCAGATAAGGCTCACTTTCAAACCGGCTACTCCTACATGGTCTATATTGTCTCTCGAACACACTTGCAGAATTCCTACAAATGGCAGGCCTGTGGAGATCCATGTTTAAAGCTGGAAGATCGACAGATCGTTGATCTTTTAAGTTCATAAGATACCTGTCATCCTTCTCCTTTGTTCTCTTATTCTTGCACAGTGTATCACCATAGGATTCACCAGAAAAATTTAAACTTCGGAAATTGTGATGGACAGATTGTTGATCTTTTAAGTTCATAAGATGCCTATCATCCTGCTCTTTTCTTCTCTTATTACTGTCCAAGGTACCATCACGATATTCACAACAAAAATTTAGACCTGGATCATCATGATAGACAGGTCGTTGATCCTTTAAGTTCATAAGATACTTGTCATCCTCCTCTTCTCTTTTCTCATTATTGTGAAGAGTATCACCACTGTTTTTACCAGAAAAATTAAGACCTGGAACATCGTGATGTACAGGTCCTTGATCTTTTAATTTCATAAAATACCTGTCATCATCCTTCTTTGTTCCCTTATTACTGTCTAAGGTATCACCACAACTTCCACAGCCCAAACTTAGACCTGGTACATCGTGATGGAGATGAACAGATTGATGATCTTTTGAGTTCACAAGATTCCTGTCATTGTCCTCCCTTCTCCTATTACTGAGAGAGCCACCGATATTTTCGGGCAAGCAGTTTGTATTATGACTATTATCAGTTACATTTAATATATATTGATATGCATTATCCTCTTCTTTGCACCGATCTGCAAAGTATCCTTGATCCTTGATCAAGAAATCAGGACTACTATTTCTACCCTCAAGATTTTCTGCATCAAATTTCTTGTTTAGCTTATGCCTAAGATCATGAAAAGATTCACCATCATCTCTTAGTTGTTTAGGCCGTAGCTCATTCTTTAACTTCCTTGAGCTGAATAATTGTAGAAGCTTGTGGACCTGATCTTTAGATAGACCAAAGTTGAATTTCCTCTTTGAAAAGTAATTTTCTCGAATAGCATCTTGGAATTCTTTCTCATGAAGTGGATCGCAGAGCCAAAATGGGGTGAAACAAACCTAGGAAAGAGAAGAGGAGAACTGTGTTAATTATAGCACAAAAGCATAAATCTACAAAAGGCTGTTAGCATCCTACCTGTGCAGGATACTGTTTGAACAACGAACAAGATCTTTGTGCAAGTATATTAACTCCACCATCTGTGATTGCCTGATAAACTCCAAAAAGTTGTCTACTCTCGTATTCAAACAGAAACAAAAGCATTCCAGCTTTAACCTGTTTCACAAAGTTAGAATGACTAAATGGAAGGGCAAAAACCTCCAATTCAAGGCATTCTTTTTTTGTTTCCATGTTTGCCATAAAGATTGCGCCACATTCAGGTACCCTTCCCATTGGTTTATATTCCTCCAATTCACACTCCATTATAAACTGTCAATATCTAGAAGAGCAGAGAAGAAAAATCATACTCCAGTACTCCACAAAACCACCACTAAACCATCATCTATGAGATACCCACAATAAGTGATATCAAAGAATTTTCTATAAGATACTAGAAAGAACTCATTAGAATAGAAAACAGTTAAAGAAATGGATAAGCAAAGGTTCCAGCAAATAATTCATCCATGGCAATGCACAATTACAATCAAAAGTTACTTGAACCCACCAAAACATTCTACGTGGAACAAGCGAAGCAAGTCTAAGATTCCAATATGATATCTAATTTTCTACAGAAGTCCAAATACTATATCCTCATTTGAAAAGAAGACAATGAGACCGAAATCATCGAATATATTACTTTGTTTTATCCGTACAAATTTGCACCCAAAATAAGTAGTAAGAGATTAAAAGGGTAAACATGGTATCATCATAAAGTTTTGAAGAACAAATACAACCTCCATTTAATGGTATCATCATGGTACGACTTAAAAAAAATGCGCTTTTGACATTAAATTAAGCTTATTCAAATAAAACATTTTAATGTTCAAAATTATGACATATAAGTAATTGGTTTTTAGTATCTCTAAGGGTTGCATCAGAATTATATGAATGAATTATTGCTATAAAACTAGTGGCTTTACAATTTTCTTAAAAAAAGAACCCTAAATAGTTACACTAGGATGGAGGGAGTACTACTTTTGGAATGTAAAAGTCACCCTTCTTTAACTATCAACCAATAGAAGTACACAAGAGAAACTTTATGTTGTACAATTTCAGTTATGTAAATTCTTGTAATGAATGTACAATACACATAACAATTAAAAAAAAAGATTGAATTTTTTCTAAAGCCGAATGATAATCATTTTACCACAACAAATAATCAAACATAAAATTTAAGATTACCATAAAGATATGAACATTAAAAGCAAAATGATTAAATACTCACCAGTCTATACCAACCAACTAGATACGCTTCCTGGGTTTTAATCAACTACTTGACTAGTTAGAACACTCCAAGACCAAAACAAAACAAAACAAAAAGAGATAAAAAAAAAACAATTAAAAACACTAAATTAAAAGGATATAGAATATTAAAACAGAAAATATAGGTTATTAAGTTAAGAACTTGCAATAAAAAAATATAAGTTGGAAACAATGAACTAAAGTTAATTGAAATATACCCAGATGATGATTTGTGAAATAATTAATAATGGTAGATTATTGTTTATGGGATTTTTGAGAGGTTCTTTATTTGATTACCTAGAGAAACGTGAAGAGCTGGGGGGAGTTGAGGGGCCTAATTTGGTGGGTAATCGTGACGTAGTTTGTATAGGTGTTCTCTAATCATCCAAGATATATTGCTGTCAAACACTAACTATTTTACCTCGAAGATACCTCCCTCAGAATCATCACACTTATAACATGCAAGAAAATAAATATTTCATCCCTCAAACACCAATCAAGCCAGACAATGTACCATCGTTATTCCCAAGACCCAGACACCGGACCTACCGACTATGCGCTGCTAGTCCGATTCAACCTCAACCCGCCGCTTAAGACCATGAACGCCCCATCTGCTTGTTAACGGATCGGACGTCTCTTTGATCGCCTCCTGCCCGCCAAATTTCATCATATTATGCAGAGTTGCGCCCCATACCTGCCTCGGCGCTTCCACCAAACACTCGTGATAAACTAAGACAACCTTTTAAGCTTTAAAGGCATTCGCTTATTAAAAAAAATGCGCCATTAAAGAAAATGATTTATTTAATATGTTATTAAAATATTTCTATTATATAATGGAGCAAGTTAAAGAGATGCACTAATATTTATTCTTTAAACAATAGAAGTTATTTATTTTTCAAAACCATAGTTATAAAATAGAAATATTTAACATAATATTATAAAGTAATAAGATTGTATGTGAATTCTTTTGATTATACTATAAAAGTTGTTCAATGTTAAATATTATTTAAAAGTTATAATTATTATTCTTTAGATAATAAAAGTTATACTAACATTTATTTTTCAATAACATAATATTTAAATAAAAATATTCATCATAATATTACAAGGTAATAAGATTGTATGTGAATTCTTTTGATTATTGTATAAAAGTTATTAATGTTAAAATAGGAATATTCATCATAATATGTGAATTCTTTTGATTGTTATCTAAATAATAAAAATTGTTTAGTGTTAAAAAATTATTATTCTAAGTTATAATTACAAGTCACAAACCCTTAAAACTAGTTCGGATCCTCCGTCCTTAATTGATGCTCCCAATCGCAAGCGATACACCAATAGCATCAGAATTGACATATACAATTTAAAAATAAACTAACTTCTAATCAAACTAACCAATTAAATGCTTATGCGACAAGAATCGAGTCGTGAGTCATAGTTCAGAACCTCAAGCTTATTCCAAACCCTTGATTTTGTCATAACCTAGATCGTAAGTCCATACTCTAACGTATTTTTATAGCTGAATTCAATATTAAATTAATACTAATACAATTAAAAATGGTTTCAAGAAAATAAAATATCAAGTTTTAACTATTTTATATAAATGCTTCCCAAGCGACCCAGAACGCCTTAATTTCGGTTTTTTTAGTTGTAAATGGTACCCCATTTAAACAAAACGCGTAAGTAACGCTTAAACCAATTTTTTGTTAAAACTGGGATAAATGTGGTACCATGAGCATTTTACGGTGGCTCCTGCTTTGGGCGCCTCGCGGCATGGCCTGACCCGAATAGGCCCAAGAACCTGCTAGCTTGGCCGCCCGGTTCTCGTTTCCTTACATTATAACACAAAATTCTGGCCGCATTTCTCGATAATCGGAGCCCGCTTTGCTTTATAACGAACCGGCCCGTCCGACCTGCTCATTAACACGCCTATCGGGTAACATAAACATAAAGCCCACCTCGGGTACCCTGTCAATATAACCGAATCGAATATGCACCTAAAAGAGTAACGGCCTGGTATTAGGTTTAAATATTAGGCCGATATTGTTTTTTACCGAACCAACTATCCGAAATAATGCTACATGAAATCGCGGCATATGGGCCAAGCACTTGTGCGCCACCAATATCATCCTACCATCGACTTCACCCAACCCCACCCACCCGCACACCCCGCGTATTAACATCACTTCACCCCCACTCCAACAATCCCCCTGCCAAACAACCTCCCTCATATTCTCCATGTTCGGGAGCTTGTTTTGCCAAGCAAGCATTTACTGCAGTGGTAGGTTTAAAGATAAGCAAGAATCGACACATTTGTCCTTCACTTAAGTGATCAATTTTATTTGTTTTAATTTAATGAAAAGTTCAAAATCTCGGGGGGAGGGGGGCGTAAATTGAAATCTCGGTGCTAGTTCAGGAATTTAAAACTTTAATATAATTTAGAAGGTAATTTGAAAAGTTAGGTTAGCTTAGTAAAATTAAAAAGTTAGAAGTTCAACTTCCTATTTTAAAAGATACGTAAAAGTTGACAAAGGTAGAGCGAATGACTAAATTTTATTTCCCCATAAACTAGAGTCGAATTTTCTTATTTCCCCCTAATACTATCATCTTGTCAACATATCCCTTAATATTATCATCTGTTATTGTCTCTAAAAACACTTTTTCATTTATAAAATTGATGCAAATCACGATGAAAGTAGGAATTATAAATAGATTTTTAGGTTGTTATTTGAATAACATAACATTTCTTCTACAATATTTGAAAAATAAAATCCAAAATTAAAATATCCCACCCCCACCATACCACATACTACCCCACTCCATCACCACTATTATCCACTAAAACACCACCACCCCCCATCACCATCACCACCAAACACTGAGCACCCATCGGGCCTCAACCCATCGCCACCCACCATCCCATCACCACGCATAGCGGCTCGTATCTAATCGATTTCATGGTGCTATTTTCCATTGGCCATCTCGAATCTTTCCCTCACAAAATCGAAACCAAAAATATGAATATCAATTAACTAAAGAATTATTTCGAGTATAAGAAATCAAGTGTTTAGCAAAAGAGCATTATTATTATTAATGTTAAACCCTATCTTGAGTCTATAATTATGATTAGATTTTTGTTGTGGTTAGATATTTTTTATATTTTATTTTATTTTGGGGTTTAATTCTATGTTGATGAAGATTTGAAGCTTTTAGCATTTTTTTTGTTTATTTTTGACTCAAGCAAGCTTTTGTTGTTTTTGGGTTGAATTCAGGCCGGGATAGTCTGCAAGGAAGGATTTTTCAGGTATCGTTGATTAAAGAAGAAGTGGCGTATAAACAAGATGTTCAATGGTAGTAAGAAGGTTGGGGCAAGGTAAGCTAGCATGGGTAAGAATATGTGGTGCTGTGATGTGGATATTTTGATCTATTTTATTTATTTCAAGTACATAAAAAGTTCAAATGTTATGTTTATTTTAAACGCACTCGAAAAAAAATTAAATATGTATAATTCTACTTACCTGCCATAAATGAGTTTCAATTTTATTGCTTAAAAAATATTTTCGGTGGCACTTGACAAGACGATATTATCAGGCAAAGCTCGAGCGCATTTATGATAGGATGTAGAACAATAAAATTTGGTGTTTTAGTGGGGGCAAAATACTAGCTATATGGAAATTAAGTCTTTTATCTATTACTCCTCCATCCCAATTTGTTTGTCTCATTTTTCTTTTTTGGTAATCCCAAAATTTGTTTCCTTTTAATTCAAATTTTTTGAGGGAGAATTTATAATGTGAGATGAATTTAAATCCTCCTAAAATTTTAAGACAAACCAAAGGGGATGGAGGGAGTACAAAATATGTTTCAAAATTTAATTAGCTTACATGTAGTTCGTAATTTATTCATTTTAAAAATAAAACCTCTAGAACAACTCAATAGTAGGAATGTTTAGTCCGTGATTTGAAAAATATAGAAAGTCGAAAGGCCTGATTTGAATACGGAAAGTCGAAGTTCCCTATTCGAAAGTTTCAGCGATAGCTTGTGGGTCGTACTTGATCATCAATTTATTTTTATATTTTGTTCTAATATATAAAAGTAATATCATTAATTTAATTTGTCTTTAAAAAATATTCCTAATATGTTTTATTATACCCCAAATTATGACTATAGATTAATGAAGTACAAAATATCATATGAAAAAATATTAATAAATGAATTTGATATTATGTCAGACATGGGTAATTATATCATTGTATTCATTGCTTTATATAATCAAATAACTGCATAACTATTATTAGATCTCATTCTCATGAACCCTATGGGGTTGTAAAAATAATAATTAATTAGATTAGAATAAGTAGCGTTCTTCTTAAATCTTTCAGGTCACATGAGACTTTTAACAATCTCTAACGAGCTCTAAGATTTGGCCTCCCACACCACCGACTGAACGAATCCTTCCTCTAGTTTTATGTTAACTATTTATATAATTAGGAATCAATTAAAGAACAAAATGGCTTTTTCTTTGAGTATGTTCAACAAAGCGAGTAGATGAATTAAAATATCAATTATATGTAAATTGATTATCTAATTCAAATGAGTTTTTATGGAAACAAAACTCTATCACCTCCCCTTTATTTGGTTCGACCAAGCGATCTTCCTCAGCACTGAAATTTGACCCTAATCATTTCTATGAACACATTAAATCAGTGTTTATAATCATATTATAATTCAATTTCATTGTTTGAAAGCGAATCTCTTGTATCCGACGATGTTAATAATGTGACGATAGTATTAATCAAATATTATATACTAGTACATTTAACCCTAAGAAGTTTGTTAACTCCTAATGTCCGCTTAAGCATCCTATGTATCTTAATTGTCATATAATTAAAGATTTTTGTAGACGATAGCTTTTTCTTAATTCATCTAAATCAAAAAAGAATAAAATATTTTTGTAACACCATTAAAGATTTTTGTTATGATTTTGGACAAATCATCAATTTTGTTAAATCAACTATCACTTTTAGTCCATTTACCCCATTTTTTTCAAAAAATAAAATTCTTAATGATTTAAAATAACCTCTCATTGTTCCGAAAATATCTGCATCTCACTAGATATTAAACACAACAAAAAATCTTTTCTCCAACATCGATAAAATTAAAACAAAATTCTTACTGAAAATCAAAGCTTAAACTCTAACCAAATCTGCTTCAATAATCAAGTACCTAATGGGCATTTACAAATTTCCTCTTGCCACTCTAAACGAGATTGATAAAATCCTTGCCAACTTCCTCCAGGGAGGATCTCAACGGACCAACATCCACTGGATAATTGACTTTTCTTAATAAAGAGAATTGTGACTAAGATCCAAACACAGACAACTTCAATCTTGCCCCAAGAAGCAGTTAAAATGGACGGAGACTTATCCAACATCCAAAATCCCTAATGAAATTACCTCTTCAAACCAAATATTACCCAAAATCATCACCGATAATGAAAAAAGAAATAATCCTCATAAACTCAAGTATAGCCACCGTGATTGCACCAAATAAAATAAAAGTTTGGAAAGTGGGTACCGAACTAACATCAATATCTCTGAAAACTTTGTTCCCTAAATTCGCTTGAATTCCGCCTCGCACATGAACAACTTCAAACCCAACTCCTCCTACCAACAAAAGTTAACGAACTACCTATTCAAGGACTTAACGGAACACCTCTCTAAAAAAATCTCTCTTACAAAAGAATTGTCAACATGATCCTAAATGACCATCAGAGAATCGTATGAATTAGTCCTGACAAATCCTACATTTAAAAACCAAAGACACTTACCAAAGAATAAATCAAATCTATCGACATTCTAAATTCCTCGACAAATCACAAAAACTTTGAAACAAAATCTAAAAACCTTTGGAAATTGAAAATACCAAAAAAAAGATAAAAAAATTTCATCCGAATATATTTGCTTCATAGATCACAACCTAAGATGACTTATCAACCAAAACAAAAAAAATGTACCAACACAAAATATGCTTTTGTTCGAACCGATGAAATAATTAATCACCCTTCCTTCACCGCCTTGCTTCTCACACTTGTGAATACTACAACTACAATTCCCAAAACACTATCCATAATAATAACATTTTCAACATCATCACAAAATTGTCAACACAAAATTTAACTCTAATACTCCCCTTTCCAGCTTCTATACTCTGTAATCATCCGTATTACTAGAAATTAATCTTTGCTTTTTAATCAATCCACCTTTAACCAAAACATCATACACATCACAAATGTCAAGATCTCACAATAACCGACGTTAGCCTTTAAAGCATGTGGGGAAAATCACACAATAAAACCATCAACCTCTAGTCTTCAACAAAAAGCCGACCTCTCAAATTCAAATCAATGTTCGAGAGAACCCTTACAATGATACAAAGATTTGTACCGTATCTCGATGTAATTTTATTTCTAATTTTAATTAAACCCACCCACTGTAGGTTAATTAATTAATAATTTTTAGCTTAGATTTCATTAAAATTAGTTAAACTAACTCTCTAATCCAATTAGAATATACTATAATTAAATAAATTAATTTTATGATAATTTAATATTTGAGATTTGATTTAGTATCAATTCTAATCATGAAAAAGATTAATTTTGAGCAAAACCAACGATGACTCGGGTCCTATTTCGACCTGGCCTAATCAATGATAAGCCTTCCTAGTCAGAAAGCTGAGCATGCCTCGATCCAAACGGGCACAAAACAAAGATCGGTTGCCCAAATTTAGAAACACTTGACGATCATGCTAAGAAGAGCTGAGTATATAGTTTCTATAAATAGATTTTGTATCAGCTGAACTTACTCGATTTGTATCAAGGTTTACCTTTTTTCGGTGCTTGAACCGTTACCTTATTAAGTTCTCGATAATCCCCATTACAATCGAGTAGAACGTTCCGCCATTAAGATGTTGGATAATTATGGTCTTCAATGCCACCCATAATTGTCTTCTTAATTGAGCTCGTCCGACCGTTATTGACTAACGGATCTTTGCTTCACGAACTGCCGGGATTGACCTTTGCACACGGGCCTCACTGACCATCTCGTAATCTCAGCCCATTTGTTCGTGGTCTGGCTGGGCCCGATCCGCTCGCGAGCCCAATCCCTGCCTAGCACTCGATCAACCCATTTCTACGGGATTATCATTTGCCCTGCATCTTCACCCCATTTCCACTTAATCGGCCCTGAATGTCAAGGGTCTTTTCCTTCCGCAAATACCAAACAGAGCTGCTACGCTTCTCCGCCTAAATATCTCCCCACTACCAAACGGTCGAGACTCCTCAACACCCCATTTCCTACTTATTTCAAATTAATTGTAAAACTGAAGTAATCCACTCGTTAATCAATAAATTAAAATACTGGAATATTAAATTGATTAACGAAAATTTGAAACCACTTTATATTTTATGTACGATAAATGTTAAGTTTTGAATTTATAGTCGATGTGTTGAATCAGAGGTATCAAGCCAACTAAACGGTCGAATTCTCATCCGAACAAGCCTGCTTCCCCCATTCTTTCCGCACACCAAACAAGGCTTAAGTAGTGTAATACTTCTCTTACAACCGCCGAACCCCTCCCCTTTCACATTTTCTTTCTCCATTTCTCCATCTCGCAAGCTTGGGACCCCAAATTTCACGGAGAAGCTTCCTCATCATCCTCTTCGATTCAAGGTAAAAAAGGCCGAAACTTTTGGGGTGTATTTCTTTGAGATCGACTGTTGACTTTTGTTGACTTTTGTGTTTTTCCATTTTATTGCCTCAATGGATTCTTGGCTTTTAAATTAGTTGTTCTCAGCTTGAAATTACGCCGGATGAGTAAATTTAAGTATTATTTTGTGGACGTTGACTTTTTGAATTTAGTTCGACTTCGATTTTTGGGGTTAATATCGATATAGTTATTATCTAGGCCGAAATTGTAGTATGTGAGATTATAATCGATTGGGGTAGAAAATGTCAAAGTCAGTTGACTTTTGTTGACTTCGGCTCGACTTTGTCAAACGTGTTAAAATGATATATGTTCGATCCTTATTAGGAGTTGTTTGTAGGTGAAATTATGGTTTAAAAGTCATGGGATTTAATATATTGAATTAATTTTATTAGTTTCTGAGTAGTAGCTTGGTTTGGGATTGTATAATATGCCCGGATGAATAAAAGCTTAATAATTCGATTGATTAATTGTTTAAGGTGTTAGTATTGGGTTAGCCATTATGGTCGAAAGCAAGAGTTTAGATTAGTTGAAATTTTGGTTGTTTATATTGTCAAGTTTAACTAAGAATAACAACTAAAGCTTAAATTAATGGTAATTATGTTAAAAGATAATTTTAATAAACGAGTAATTGTACCCTTCGGCGTTTTGTTTGAATTTAACGAAAGCGCTTTCTGCCAGCTGGCATTCACCAAAGGGATTTATCACTGCTTGATGTAACATTATTTATGTTTTGAGTACGCGATATGGTAAATTGATACATCATATATTATGTATTGCGAACTTTATCTATTAGTGTAGTTGTGAAATCAGGAAATGTCGAATGTATTTAATGGTTGCTAGATACATTACGGTAGTAGGTTTTATACGGAATCATTGACTGAGCATAATATGGATGCCATATCGAGAATGCGTCATGCGTTTGTTTCCTTGTCAGTTCTATCCGGTCATATAGTTGCCGTAACGCTATCGAGTCACATGCATTGCATTTTTGTGGTTATATGTTGACGTCATCGTCAGTCATGCTTGGTTTCATATGCAGAAAGGGTCATACCATATTTAGGGACGCGTACGCTGGAGTCAGACAGAGGTCGCTTGTGCGATCGTTGCTTCATGACACGATGGGCGATCAAGGGTGATTCGCCGGAAAGGATATGATATTCTATGGGCGGTTTGCGCGAATGAAAAGCGGATATGATATTATGTTATGTTACCGGGCGAGCCCACTGAAAAGTAAGCAACGACATTATATAAACGCTGGATGTTATTGCGGTGCATTGTCTTGCATCAGGTTGACTGGCCTCTAGAATGCTGTCATTTCATTGGTTCTGAGTTCGTTTATAATCGTTATCAAGAATGCCATGGGAAGACTATGTTTTGCTCGCTGGATTGTATGACATGCTATCTCTGATATATTATGTAGAATAACGAAGTCAGCTACTTAAAATGTATATATGTTGAGGACGGTTATTACTATCATGACGCTGGGCTTAATACTTAGCTCTATTTTCACCTTATATATACATATACTCTCACATTCACGCCTTTATCTCTGTCAGGTATCTCATCTTGATACGCGTTTATCACCCCTGAGGAGTACGCTTCCATCTGGGTCGTCGTAGCTTACCCCTTCCAACCTCCGTATCGATAGGTGCCCCTTGCGGAAGTCGGGCTCGAAGTATCCGGTGATTTCCAATGAGCGACGACGGTGGCTAGACCCCGGTACTATCTTTATTCTCACTCATTTTTCTTATGTACCGAATTTTATTCTGCTTTGGCATTGAAATGTATTAACTATATTAGTGAAGCATCTTGGGTTTTGGAATTACTATGAGTCGTACTTTGGATTTATTGGGACGACGCACACGGTTAAACTCAGATGGAAACGCTTTTGAGCTTTCGAACTATAAGCTTACTTTTATCAAACTACCAGTTCTACCGATTAAACAGTTATTTTAAGGCCAACTATCGTGAGGCCGACTCAGATATAAAGAAGTTGATAACTACCTAACCTCGAGTATGCATTACCCGAGGCGGGTCGTGTTACATTAATTTTAGAAAACCCTTCACATCTTTCAATTTTCTAGTATAAAAGTCAAGGGTAGATCATCTCCCTTCACCACTTTAACTCTTCACATCTTTTTGGCTTTTTCGGTATAAAAACCGTAGCGACATTCCCTTCACCCTTTCAATCGACCTTCGTTTATCTTCTTCTCCATCCTCAACAATGCTCCGACACCTCCAATAGTCGGTTGAAGTCCGTGGCTACATGCTGGGATGCCTAATCTCCTCCATCCCTTTGAGGCCTCTAAAGAGGTATTTACCAGTTTAACCATTCATGCGGTGCCCTGAACACTGTGATTCACCGGCCGCTCAACCCCCAATGCGTGATCCTTCTCTCTCCGCTCCATACCGGTAAGTGTGGCTGAGTAATGATCACGTGGCTTAACTTTCCGAGAATGACCTCGACCTCTCCGGGGTCTGCTTCGCATTCCTCCGAAGGATCATGTGACGCCCTAGCCACCGAATCCAGCCAAATCCTCGACATGAGGAGTATCTGCGGTGGCCCGCCGTGAAATAAGATGCTGCTTCTTCCCTTCCACTCCTCCTTGGGTACGTGGCCGCGGTGCGTTCAAATTTTACTCCCAACATTGGTCTCCATCAATGGTTTCTATGCTAGAAATCAATAGTTATTGGTTTTATTTATTTGTAACAATTCATTTACTAGCTTTTTAATAACGCGATTACATAAACGGAACATTCAACAGTCAATCATAAGAATTGTATCATTAGTTTCGTTCTCACGATAATAATGGGATTATGCCATTGCTAGATCCTCAAGATAATCATTATAATAATAATAACGGCCAATTATATTATTATTATACGGCCGCCATTTCAAAATAAGAATATTGCTGTGCTGACGTTGAATATATTTCATGTATGAAATTAAACTCGCTTAAATCGGTAGTCGACGTAATCAACGAATATTCTCAATCGGGAATTTTTACATTGATAATGAAAAATATAAATTGATGAACTCACCACTAACTAGTCAGCTTTAATTAATTTAATAGTTAGTTGATCTCGTTAGTAACTCGTTGGGCTACATATTAACAACCTCAATATTTAGTTTACTTAATCTGCTTAATTGAATTAAACGAATACCATTAAACTATTCGATCGATTTTAGGTTAACCCTATATAAGCTAAGCTTATTAGGTTTTCATATAAAATAAAACAAAACCTAGCCTCCTCCTCCCTTTCATCACCATATTGACGAAAATCAATGTATAAAGAAGAACCGAAATTCTTTTTCTTTGATTTTTCTCATCCAATTCTTTTTCGGGGCGCTAACGAACCCAAACGTAGGATTTAACCTCTCCCTAGATGAACACCAACTAGCTGGCAATTAATCGGGAGCCAAGAATTGAAATTCAGAGGCGAGTAAGCTGAAAGATTGGTTGACAGGCTTCCTCGTTTTAATCTATATAAATTTTCCAATTTTATTTAGTTCATAGTTTAAACACCTAATAGATCCTATATAAAAATATGTTTTGATTAAAGTTTTATATCAAGATATGCATGTTTTCCAATAGTGGCATCATGAGCCTAATTAGGTTGTTTTTCTATGACTAAATATATTTAATTGAATATATGAATATATGTTTAATTAAATTTTCATGTATATATATATATATTAATTTGAATGTATATATGATGATATATGAAATTTTATGCCATGTATATTTTATGAATGTGTTCATATATTCAAGTACATCAAAATTGTATATTTTGGTGTTTTGATGTTTAGTATAATCATATTATTTTTGGCGGTTTACAATATTTAATTGGTTAATTAAATGTTAATTGTAATCGGATGGATTAAACTTATCCATTTTCAAATCTAATATTTTTTAGAAATTTTATGTTACGTAGAAGCTTCCTCGTGAGAAATTTGGGATTTTACTTTCTAAGAGCTATTATGAATTTTTGAAATTATAATATTTTAATAATTAGAAATTGCATAATTAATTTCTTCGTAATATATTTTCAAAATTTCAATTAGATAATTTTAAGAATATTATGAAAAGGTTTTTAAAAATCGATTTTTGAATAGTTTAAATCCAAAACATTTTGAAAAGAATCAATTAAATTGTAAAATTGAAAATTACCATAAAATCGGATACGGAACTCTCGCTGAGCCGTTTCCGGCGCTCACAATTAAACGCGTTCCGCGGCCCGGTGTATTTCCTCAGAAAGTGAAAGGCGCATGTCTATAAAAAGGCGGTAAATGAAGCCATCCAATCGCCGCTATTCAGCCGCTTGGTTTTTTAAAGAAAACCTAATCTCGCTTTAAACCCTAATTTTAGGTTTTAAAATTACGGTAAATTTATTTTCGGATTTTTATGAATAATATCATATATTAAATATGGTAATTGTAATTACCAAATTTAATATGATTTTAATTAATTCAATTGGCCCTTTAATTATTAACCTTTTAGTTATTAATTTATTAAAAGGATGAAATGTAATAATAATTATCTATTTACTAAATATATAAATCTAATATAATTACTTACAAGCATTTATATTATTATACATGCACGAAATAATTATCGACATATTATATATTGACGCCCGGCCTGCTCACCGGTCAGACGTTATCAGATTTCACTTGACCGTCTCACAAACCACCACTCGGCCCTTTCCAAAGACGCTTGTCCTCACTCACGTGCTCACCGACAACTTCCAAATGGGCCACCCATCTTAAAAATTACCACGTGTCAAGACGCTAACAACGGAGTTCTTATGGGCATTTAGCCTTCCAAGCAAGATGCATTCATGTATTTAGCACTAATCAAATCATATCAAACATATCACACACATACACACATTTTGGGTCGAGAGCACAACCTCCCCACTTAAACACTCAACGCCCCGCTGGCTCACAACACATCCAGGACCGTACTCATCCGTATGAGATTCTGTGAGGTGGCTCGTGGCGGCCTCAAGAGCGCTCCTCGCACTTCGCTACCGCAGATTTCGCATCGTGAGCTTAGGCTCTTTATTACTTCGTATATGCGGTCGCGGTCACTTGTTTTTCATTGAGTCACACAGTGGTGTCTTTTGTAAAGGTTCAAGTCTTTTTTTTTTGTTGCGTAGATCACAGGACGCCACCCAGTTCGTGGGTAAGTGGGTAGAATAGAAAGGTGGCAGACCTGCATGAGGCCGAGTCGGCAGGATACTGCTGGACAGTACAACGTGACCACCAGGTCCGGAGGCGATTCTTTCCTCGAAGAAGCCGAGGTAGACCCTGTAGAGAGAGCGTGAATGCTCTAAAGGCGAGGCGCTGCGAGTGCCCGAACCTGCAGCAAGCTGCTTGACCCTGCTTAAAGAGATCCTCCTCAAGTTTTCTGTGAGGTTCGCCAGAGCAAGCTATCGAGTTCATCCGATACGAAGTCCATTTTGAGCCTACGGGATCAAGTAAGCAGATGCAGAGTGAAGTTTGCGACTTATCGATTCATGCAGGACGCCCGCGACGCGGGAGAACCCGAGCGCCCCCGACTTGGTAGGGAGATCTATGTGTCCCGGGAGCGGTTTGCTGAGCTCTTCCCATAATTCATCGCTCTCAGACCCACATGCAGCCAGAGTAGGAGCCATTTCTGACCACTCAGTGGAAACGGTGTCCTGCTGGCGGTACGAGAAATGCCTCACGAGACGCGCCGACCATTTCATCCGCAGTGTTAAGATCATGTTCGTGGACGGTTTAACGTGAGGCCACCGCCTCACCGACGACTCTTCACCGCCCATGACGCGAGAACGCACCAAGATGGGAAATGGAGCGGTGAATGCAGTTGTCGATCGTAAGAGGAGTCGATCAATTTTCAGCACTCTGACAGCCTTGGGCTCTTGTGAGTCTGGGAGGAGGATGCACTCAAAGAGAAAGAGTCCCGATGAGTTACTTCAAGCGCCCGGCGCTCGCCTAAGCTATTCTACGCCTCTTCTCGCACGGTGGGTACCCGCGAGATCCAACAGTTTCAGAGCGGGCGTCGTTCAGAGATATCCGCTCACGCGCCGCTGGCACACGGCCGGGATTCGGCAGGCGATATTATGTTATTAGCCCGCCAGGCACTGGCGAGGTGGATTTCCGCTTTCCAGGACGAGTGCACTGAACTTCAGACTGGCCTTCACGCTGTAAGTCGTCATCAGTGACCAGAGGTGGACTTGCTCGAAACCGTGAGCATCAGGCCGAGGAGTCGAGGCTCAAGGGAGCGAAAATGTGTTGGCCGACGGGCTGATTAACGCTTACGACCAACAGGAAAGCGCATTTAATCTCTCCGTAGTTCCGACAGTACTTTACTTTCTACGTGATTACAATGAAATACTTTTATATCAAGCGCTACACACTCAATTAATTTGAGTTTTGTCGACATTCTATCTCAGACAGTAGAGTTTCCCGCTTGTTCCACTTTTATTACATTTACGGCCGGGAGGTCAATCGAGGTCGTATTAATAGGCATCGATTGCCCTCGAACGGCGAATCCACCAATCGCCGGGTAGTGTAATCTACTTCCATTCGAGTCGATAGGTTTCGATCTTGGCGTCAGTATGGATTATTGTGGAAAACATCACTGTGGATCGGGATTGTCACAAGAATGTTACTTTGTGGGGCCGGGTAAACTAGAATCTTGTCATGGGGAGACATGGGGCGTTCTATCGGCCGGATATTAATACTTCAACACTCGCTAAGGAATCGGCGACGGCAAAGTTATGTTGGATTTTTGAATACGGGCTCCATTTGAGTAGAGGAGATTAGATTAGGGGATGTCCTACTATTTGAGTAGCGTATCGGTGTTTTTCCGAGCCGCAGATACGCCAACGGTAGAAGAGATTTTGTAATAGAACGGCCTTAGTAGCCGAAGAATCAAGATTTTGTTAGCTAAGAACTGCTAGATAACGGGTTTCGGTGATGTACGGTTTGTACGTGTCGTGCCCGTGAGTCATACCGTAACTTTATGCTGGTGTATCTGTATGCTTTTGTTTTTTTTTTTACATTCAGATACAGACATGTGGGTTTCCGCCAGAAGTGTCGAAGCTCGAAATTTCGTCGAAATTTCATTAGCGGGTAGATTGTAATAACCCGCTACGCTGAAAAAAAATTAAATTTTTCGGCCTACGCGGACTCGCTGGATAAGATAAATAATTTCGATGATATTATTTCAGAAATTTTTTAAATGAATTACATTTTATAATTTAGTAGTTTTGCCGTGGGAAAAATTTTATCTTTGGAATCGGGTTCGCTTCGAGATTTAAGTACGATAAGCGGAGAAATTAACCGAACCGAACAGACTCGAGTTTTTTTTAAAATATCTATCCATACTTATTCAACACATTATCACAATGCAAATCTCTTTATCTTTCCTCTATACGTAAATTATATCTTCTCCTTGAAATTTTTTCTTTCCATTTCTTCGGGATTGTCAAGCCAAACTCAAGATCGCTTTGTAGAATATCTTTTCTCCTATCATTCTTCTTTCAGTTAAGGTAAGAAATTTCAAGTCTTTCAGATATTTCGGTTTTGACACGGTTGACTTTTAGTTGACTTTCCATAATTCAATTTTATGACAAATCTTAGCTGGTTGGGTGGGTTCTATGATGTATATAAGCGACGAATTCATGATTTGTGGTGTCGCTTCGAGACGTTAAGGATCGAGTTGACTTTTGCTAGGTTTCGCTGACTTTGGGGCGATATTTTTATAAGACTTTAAATGTGTAAGGAGTTTAATTGGGACCTTATCAGAAGTTGTTGCGGATGTTAATTTGGTTATTTAAAATTGATTAAAAGTGGAGTTAGGTTGAAAAGTGTTAATTCCTAAGTTGTCAGAATTGATATTTTGGAGTATAGGTTGTTAATTAAAGGACCCGCTGATTAAATAGAATGACTTATGTTGATTTATAATGATAAAGTAATAAGATGAATTAGCGGGACTGATTGGTTGTGTCCGATGAGATTATAATTCGATAGCTTAATTCGTCATGTTGTACTCATTTAGAAATCATTCCGATTGTGAGTAGGTAATGCTTATTCTAGAACGAATTTCGGGTATTAGTTCCCGGTATTGGGCGTCATAGCCTCGACCACGGTGCGGCACGCCTGCGATCGCTTCCCGAGGACTTTGTGATAATGTAGAGGCGAAGACTTAACTCACGGGGCGGATATGTTCTTCGAAAAGTTACATGAGCCATTATTGGCGAGAACGATGTACATGTCATCAGGTTACGACATGCTGAGAACGAGCATACTTGTAATTGTTGTATGATTAGCGTGTGATTCATTCAGGTGGGAGCCCACATGATATGATTATGTGATTATATTCTCTGTGGCATCAAGATTGCTTCGAAAAAGAATAGCTTGAACTCCCAACTTATATTTCTGATTGGTGGCCTCTGGCTGGCACCGGTTGTTTTCCTCTGCGGCCTGGTTTCTGCACTTATATTTCGTACTCAGCCGGGCGATTGTGTTTGACTTACGATTGTGAGATGTTTTGAATAAGGTGCTCTGATATTGTCTTTGTTAGAGTAGATATTATCGGTGAAAATGAATGGTTAGAGTTAAGTATGTCTTGAGGCGACTGAAAGATAGGATACGACCCTTAATCGGGATTTGCCATGGGTCAGTGGCTCCTTTAAGAAAGCGTTATGTATCGCCTTTATATACGCCGGTATAAGAGCGTTGTGGTATCGCCTTTATACCGGTATAAGAGCGTTGTTTATCGCCTTTATACGCCGGTATAAAGAGCATTACAGACGCCTTTATACCGCCGTATAAGAGCTCATAGACGCCTTTATACCTCGGTATAAAGAGCGCTGCTTTTATCGCCTTTATACTTCGCATAAGAGTTGCCGGGTTATCGCCTTATACTCGGTATAAGAGCGCCAGATCGATCGGTTGGAGCTTTTACGTGCATCGTGGATTAGAATTGACGGGTATCTAGTCAATGCAGTGATTAATTTACCAGAGTACGCTATTGGTCTCAGATCGTACTCTAAGTGGTTTCGTGGTGATTTTTTATTCAAGTTGAGATTGTATTCATTATCGGTAATCTCTATATTCAATGTTATGCCACGCGATGTACGAGAATTTTCTTGAAAGTATAAATATGGCCCGGCTAGTAGTCCCGGGTTATAAATCTATATATATACGCTGTATTTGACCTGTTAATTTGCTGCGCCGTGGAGTATGGCTTGCTTCACCCCGCCGCAGCCACTGCCTTCGCGCCACACTTCGCTGGGGCGGCATTTCATTTGCGCTGTGTCGACAGACGGCTAATGTGAGTCCATGGAGAGTCGTCTGAGCTGCCAGCGCAGCTGATCGGGTAAGCGAGGATCCTCACCGCTTTTGACGCAAGGTCAAAATGTGTCATCGTTGTACTTTATTTTCAAACTTTAGCCTCTGTCGCGCTTGTCATTTTGCATTCCGGAAGACGCATTTACCTCTTTCAGAAGCCTCGCCGGCAATACCGCTTATCCTGATACGTCAGATATACGGAATTGGTTGGTTAGATATTACCCGATGGATCAGAAATTTTTAAACTGTATTATTTTGGAAGACATGAATCGATTTTGAAGTGAAACGAGTAGTTTTAAATCAGTCGCCCATCGGCTCGTGATTCCGTTCCTGATTATAATGAGACTCTCACCTAAAAAGGGCTTTACTTAATTCGGGCGTACGTTAATATATATGTTTCAATTAATTTTGATTATATATTTTGCATGCATTTAATTATGTGATTCAAATTTGAATGTAATTCCAATTACATTTAATTGTATATTTGTGTGATTTAGTTTGATTTGTAAATCTAAATGGAAACCATTTATATGATTACCAATCATATATTTAAATTTTAATTTGATTGAGAGTAATTGTTCTAAATTTCATAATTATTATTTATTGCATATTAAGTAATATTTATTATGTATTAATTGCATATTTATTGCATTAATAAAGTAATTTGACTTTTATGAGTCATTTATTCCATACCATTTAATATATTTATTGAATTCATGTTATGTGATTTATTTCGCACATATATATTTTAATGAGAATGAAAGGGGGATATATCGATAAGAATCTAGTTTTGTATTTTTATTAAATACGGTCACGAACCGTTTATTCGCTTGTAAATCCACCAAATGAGTCGATTTATTTATTCTATTTATCATTTTATTTACCGATGCTCGGGCAGGTCGTATTGGGTTAGTAAATAAATGTACCGTCACAGGCATCAAGATGGCGCTTCACCAGATCGCATTTGGCGAATCCTAAGTTTTGTCAAGAATACAAGACCGTGATTTTTGTAAAATGTCAGAATAGGGACCTTATGTTAGTATACACTTTGTAAAGTGTTATAATCGGTCCGTTTTATTTCAGATCATATCATATATCTCTTAATGTGTATTATTATTTTATTTTCATAATGTGCATATTACTGAGTATGTTCTATATAACACGCTAAATAATATCAAATAATATTAATCTCAAATTAATTAAATTTAAGCCGGGTGATCAAACCAATTTTAAAGTTGTGCAACTTATCAATGACTATCGCGATATCAAGTGACGGGCAGTGCATCGGTGTTCAATACGACAATGGATCATGTTCAAGTCATTTTTACTACTGCTGGCTTTCAAATGATCATTCCAACCAACGTATTGGTTTAATCAGCTTAACCGTGATTTCCACTCAACGCCAAGGGCTCGGTGACGCATTGTCGGGTAGCACTGCCGTGAGTGTTAATGACCTGGAGCTGTCGCGGTACACAATCGATTAGTTAATCTACCATTTCGCTGATTCTAAAATATGCAAGTGTTACCGCTTGAATCTAAACTACAACGGATCTTGGATACCTTGTATTTTGGTGGAGATTCAAGTACGGCAGGTATAATATTTACAATTTATTTGTAATATGTTTGATTGTTTTTGAACTACACTATCTCAGACCGCATGTTTTTCATTGGCGATTGGCACACCACGACATTTATTTATTCTATTAATAATTGACAAATTAAAACATAACTTTATTATGTGAAATAAAAATAAGTTAAGAAGAAATCTATAAACTTGTGTTAATACGGGCGTTATAAGTACTAAACGATTCTTCATAAGCCATTATCAAGATGGTTACGTACAATAAAGAAAATTAATGAATACCATAATTATTTCAAAACTTGGATTAATCACATGGATACGCATTGAACTTAGGCTTGCTAACAAACATCATGTATCATGATCGAGATAATTAAATTTTATCTCAATCGGGCGTGACGACGCTAAGATCGATATGTTATATTGTTCTTAGCCAATTACATAAGTTTTAAATAATTGGTTTAATCTATTTTATAACCCAATCGAAAACTATTGGGATGATCTAATGCCAGGTATCTATATTCCAAGACACAGCTAATGATATTTAGGTTTCAACCTAATGAACTCGGGTCAGTGAATTGTTATGAAACATAAGCTCGGCTCAGGTAACCGCATAAGCAATATTGTCCGTGAGTTTGCACATCACTTGTAAAGTTGAAAAATAAAGAAATGTAATTTGAAGTTCATGACAATTTCATTATTTCCAAATATTAGGCAGAAGAAGGATATTTGACAACACTTGAGAAATGTAGCAGGCTCGATTAAAACCTCACACTTCAAAATGATTGCTATCAAAATCATAATGTCGCTATGAGCAACCGCCAAGAATCTTAGACATCAAGCTGGGCTCACATGATTTTAGATCATGATCACAAAGTATAGTAGTAGCCGCCAAATGAGACGGTGTACAAAGAAAGATCAAGGCTTCAGGTAACGTTAGTGACTACATTGATATGACCCACGCTTTAAATCATCCATGAATAGTTGAAACTTCAATTATTTTTTTGAACCTATATCTCTTATGAGAAATGATATTTTGAATAACATACAATTGAGTAATACTTGGTAAATGACTTTAACAAGACTGAAGTTTAATTCATAAGATTTAATCGAAGCTCAACCCTGCTAGAGTTACTGAGATTGCTGATTCGATTTAGTTTGTATATTCATATACAAGTCAATCAAGGATATAAGTCAATAACGATACATCGAATTGATAAAGAAAATGGAAGGACCATAAATACTATCAAGTTCGAATTAAGTATCATCGACATATAATGTATTTTCCGAGGAATGAAACATCATTCTCATCTTAAAGTGTACTCGATAAAGACACGTAACTAAGGAATCAGATTAATATATTTAAAAAATAATGGATGAAATCTTTTTAATTTTTTGTATACCAAAATAATTTTTCATACTACCTTAGATGGGCTACTGAGCGATATTAAGTAAGAATTGTGTTCAATGTAATTGAAACACAATGAATGAAATAAATTCACATATCAAAGTTGTTGCACTTACCTTTAAACTAAATTTATTCATACTCAATTGTGAGACAACTCAAGAGTTATGTTTGACAAATAAACTTTGAAGCATCTCAAATGGATGCTTAAGTTTCAGGTCACCGGCGAATATAATTTTACCGTCGGGTCTAATGTCGAGATTTTGTCACTACGTACATAATTAGAAGGAACGATATTATTTTCATCTACTATACGATTACGCTTATGATATGTATAGTATCTTCATTATAAGTATAAGAGGTGGAAATAAATATATGACTCGAATGTATTCAAGTGGCCCTTAGATAGCAATCCAAAGGTTAATTCTTCTGCTATATCGTGAATATCAGCGTATAATTCTCATTTATTCCTAACGCCTAATGCAAAAAGCATATGATGCTATGAATAAATCATACTGGTGTCATCTAAGTTGAAATAGAATCGAGTATATGACTTAATTTCTATTTATCTTCTAGATGGTGATTCATCGTAAGTAAGAAACCGCTTCCATTAAACGAACATATAGTCATAAATGAATCAAACTTTAGTTTCCTCACCAAGCTCGAATTTATTCACCTGGGTTGACTATACTCATCTGCTTCAAACTCATTCCTTATTGATTACCCACCTGTTGTAACATGTGTGTTTAAGTGAGTAATCCAAAAATGTTCATAAGTAATGATCAATAATGATGTATACTTGACATTGTTATTGGAAGCTTACATCTCAAACGAGAACAAGAAAGGAAAACGACAGATATCGTGATCCGTTGCAAACTCAGATAAAGTATATCGAGCCTCAAATTATCTTGATATTTTACTAAAATCAAAAAGGGTCAAGAGGAAGATAAACCTGAGTTCCTTAAAGGTTGGCGGAGCACAACTACACATAACGTTTCGCATATCGAAAGTACTCAAGAATTCTATTACAACCTCAAAGGTATAATAGTAATCGAATTTTGTACATCTGTAGCGCATCACATATATGCGACATATATTTTATATTAGTCATTAAAATATAAGTTTAGATGATATTTGCTTGTTAAGCTATAATGAATGTTAAGCTTCGAGAGATGAATAAAATGTATGATAGATTAAATTCTATGATAGACGGATTCTCTCTTATTTGATATAAGTCTCCATTGGTGTCTGTTCCACAATTAAGGAGCTCACGTGATTGAGAATGGTTGGAATCTATTACATGATAATTTGACTATTACATAGTAATATGATTCACACTATGCCATGTCAGGATCATGTGTTGTACATCACGATGATGACATAACACAATTCCCATAATAGAATTGGGGTTTTTACTAAAGGTATCTACGCTGGATTCAAATACGCCAGTAAGAATCCCAAGAGAACAGAGGTAACTATAGTTACATGGAATGGACTGCTTGTCGATCATTGCTTGAACTGAACGCGAGAATAGTGTCATGGACGTTGTCCCATATGGACATCATTAGCCAAGTAACTTAATGTCACGAAGATAGTATACTCTTGAGAAGAAACTAAATAAACTCGAACTAAGTATTACCATTACACAATTTACCCTTTGTATTATCGGTATTGTTATTAAAGAATATGCATTTAATTTCAAGATAGATGTGTTTAACACACTTTAATTGTGTGTTGTAAACCTACCCGATTAGTTATCCCAAGAAACGGCTAACCATTGCAAACCCGAAATAGTCTTTACACATACTAAAACGAGGTTTTGTCCTTGTTACACTCAGATTAAGGGAAACTCGACCTGCATTTAATGTCCACAGCCAGTTAAAGCTTGTGAAAAAGGCTTAAACCCATTTTGCACATAGCTATGTACGACTATACCAAGATAACATTAACATCGCCGATTCCACGGCCGAAATCGACCGAAAGCGTACGGATTTAAAGTCTACTAGAAGTAGTATTCGGTTATGATATGATCAGATCAGTTATCCTCCAGCCTTTTACATGTCTTTAAAGACCTAAGAGTTTAATGCAAGCTTAAAGATTCCACATGTGGACTCGAGCAAGCATCTCGGTTGATATATTCTTCATGATTAAATCTGTGTTTGATTTAACGAGAACGTATAAGAAATTGAAACGATGAAAGGTTCAGCTGGAGCTAGTCGATTACTTTCTCTGATTGGGTTAACAATTGACGGAACAAGGTACTCTTGTTTTGCCAATCTAATTGTTAACTACAATATATGAATGCATAATTATCTGTGATAGTCATTTATTGTTTCCACAGCTTGGTCAAATAATAAATCTCAAGGCAAAGCTCATATATTTCTGCAGAGGCAAATACGTAAGTGTCGACAAGAGAACCTCTAAGTCTAGGAACGTATAGCTAATATTCCCGGTCGATGTCACGCGTTTCGGGCAACTAGCATTTCACGACACCCGCATAAATATCGATTGATTTTCTTGGATCATGGATCTAGTAAGTCCAATCAATCTTATGGGCTGTCAGTTTGCATAATCGAGGAGTTGATTTGACCGCTGCAAAATCATAGAAGATATGTATATCTGTGTCCTATGAATTTTGCTTAGAACTATCAGTTTTTAGTAATTCTTAGACCTCAAGGTGATATAACTATTTATGTTATATGAGTCAGCAGGCTTTGACCATAAAATGTCCGCCTAAATGGGATCATAACGGCATATGTCAGCGACACCAAGTAAATATAGCAAGATGTTCATATATTATAAGGGATTTGTCCATCCTTGATATACAAGGTGGATCTCTGTGCTCTCCTGAGAATCATGGCCGACATGCCGCACTCAACCTTGCCTGCTTATCGCATGGTTTCATAATTCGAGTAAAGTCATTGGCGTTTAAGACACACTTCTTATAGCTAGCCCGTGACTGTAGATCGCGAGACAAATGAATTGTAAAGTAATCGCCCATGGCAAAATGAAGTGTTGTAAATCAATAGTTATTGATTCTATTTATTATGCCCATTGAAATAATTGTTGTAACACCATCTACTAGTTTAGTGAATGTGATTTCATAAACGGAATATTCAATCACAAGTATTTCACAGTCGGGTTCTCACGATAAACCGAGAATTACGCTAGATTGCTGTGATCCTATCCATAATCGTTTATAAGAATAATAATAACGTCAATTATATTATTATACGGCCGCTATTATCTCTGGAAATTGGACACATGCTGAGCGACGTTGAATTATATTTCATGTATTTGCTAAATCGGTGAGTTGATTATGGACTCAATCTAATATTTCAACCGAATTTTATATTGATAATGTAAAATATAAATTGGATGAGCTCGTTAGTAACTTGTTAGTTACATATTAATTTAGTTAGTTGAGCTCGTTAGTAACTTGTTATTTACATATTAACAACTTGTTAATTTACCTCACTCTATCAGCTTAGCCGAGCTCGTTAGTAATTATAGTTAAATATTAAATAACTTGTTAATATTTAATTTATTTAACGGCTAATTGAAATAAACCAGTCACCATTAAACTATTCGATTGGATTTTAGGTCAACCCTATATAAGCTAAGCTTATTAGGTTTTCATATACAACAAAAAAGAACTCCAGCCTCCTCTTCATCACCATATTGTCAAAATCAAGAATCAAATTGCCTCTGATTTTCATCCATTTCTTTTGGCGCCAGTGAACCCAAATGTGATTCAATCTCTCCCTACATGACCAACTAGAAAAGACTACAATTGGAGGCTCAAGAATCGGAATCTTGAGGACGGTAAGTCAGTGAAAGATTTGTTGAGCAGTTTCCGCTGAATCTCTCGTAAGTTTTTCGACTTTATTTCGTTCATAATTTAAATACCTAATAGATCCTGTATAAAAATATATTTTGATTAAAGTTTTATATCAAGATATGCATATTTTTTCCAAAATTCTACTCCTCCTGTCTCCTTGCAGGCGTGACCCCACCTCTAAGCTCTCTCATAATTTATTATTCTCTCAACGCACCTGCAAGGATTTAAGCCTCTACATTATGTCCACAGTGTTGTGAGCCCTTCCCCGAAATTTGACCCCGAGTCCCGAGTGCCATTTCTTTCTTTAGAGAGGGTCTCTAACGACGCCATTTCTCCTTCACACCACCCAAGTCACCGTGGTCGCTACTGTGAACCGCTTAGCATTGTGTATAAATTACGCTGCTTTCACCGCCTATCGGGTGAATACTGCTTGATTCCCCGCACTTCTACTCTAAACCTGTGGTCTTAAGAGCTACTGGACTCCATCCCTCGGTTCCACCGTTGCACTCGACCTGCGAAGCATCGAGGCCACCTTCAACGCGGTGTGTGACGCCGGGCCACCCCCTCGCCTCCGGCCGCCCGCCAACTCGGCAGCCCGGCGGCTATCCTGCACTGTAGACCCCCGAAAGTTGCTTGATTTCATGCCTTTCTATTGTTACCACGATGACATAAGAATCGATTCATGTTCCTTTCTCTGCTTTAGGCCTTATTCCCTCGGTAGCCCAACAAGCAAGTAGAACTCTTCCGAGAGAGGTTATATGCCCCTCTCGGTAAGGCGTACCTCTCCCTGACCTCTTCGTTGGTCCTTTCATGGCCTTCCTCCTAACTCCCGAAGGCGCGTCTCGTGCCCAGTTGCCCGGCCGAGATCTCGCTATCGGGTCCCAAATTTATATCCATGGGACCCAGAGCTTGCCGGGCGATTTCCCCTCGATCCGAAGTGGTACCCTTCCTCAGCCCCTCGGTTCTTCCTCGTGAGCAGCTCGGGAGGCCTCTACCCTTTCGTCCTGGGGCTTAAGTGAGTGAATCCCCTCTATACAAAGTTCCACCGCCTCTAGAAGACTCACGCATGCTGGCTGGGAGCCATAGATCATGCAGTGGGCCTGCATCGGGTTCTCGACCACCAACCCTCGCCGCCCCTACTGCTCCTCCTCCCTCCATCCGCTGAGTTGTCCCAGACTCGAAAGAGAAGTGGCTCTCCTCTCTCGCGAGTCCCGAATCCACTGGCCCCACGATCGGGAGGCCACTATGAAATTGTGCTGGATATTTTTCGCTTTTCTTCTTATCGAGCCGAGCTCATCCCGATCTCTTCCCTTCCTCAGACTCCAACCCATTGCTCTCCTAAGGCCGGCTTCTATCACAAATCTCCGGGCGTATGTTTATCGTGGTCATATGGGAGTTAATTTCCCTCCGCTTCCTCCCTGTGTGGACCGAGGTGTTCATCTCTCGCCTTTCATCAAGCCAAACTTTACCGATTCCCCTTTATACCGCCTCCAAGTACAATGCCTGTCCTATAAGGGCCTTTCTTACCTCATGAACGGGACGCCGCTAATTTGCAATACTCATTCCTTGCCGTGGAACCGAGGTTATGAAGGAGAGAATTCGACCAGCAAGCAGTATGAGGCCTCCCGTGATTATAGCGATTACCGCACCCCATCGAGACGAGGCGACTCCGGCCAACGAATAAATAATAGAGGCCGGGAAGAATGGTCTGGCCCAAAGTTTGTGTCCAACCTTATGTGGGCGCTTAAGACAATGAGGATCTCGTGGAGTCAGTACGGGATCGGATGTCACAGAGCTGGGCCGAGTCGAACCATCCACGCGATTCACGGCTGGGACAGGCCTGGCCTGGTGTCCCTACCCTTTGGGATTCCGCAAGTGGACGATGTCTCCCATCCGATCCCCGACTGTGAACTTCCCCCCAAATCTACTTCCTTCTTTTCAACAATAACACTCTTTAGTGCCGCTTGTTTCGATATCGCTTCCTTTAGCCTCTATTTCTGCCCTGTTCGTATTTACACCTCCATGTCAGCGATTCGCTCAGCCTCCAACCTCAGTTAGCGAAGATCTCAAATTTTATAGCTAGGGATTATACATTAAAGAGTTTTGTGTCCATTTCTATATGAACCCTCAATTGCCGCCATACCCTCGTACGGGGAATTTGATCCTCCATAACTCGGGATCAGACAGCGACATCTCCCTTTTATCCGTAACCTCATCCTTGTCCTATGCAAGAGGATTTTGATTCTCTGATCAGCCGAACGGTAGAATATACTCAAACATTTAGATAGGTTTCATCAACTTACTTTAGGCCTGCTCATGTTAATTGACATTCTAATCTAAATAGAACTTTTTAAGGCGAAAATAGTTTTAAAACGATCAAATCTTTTATTCCTAAAAAATAACAAGAGAGGGCTTACACATAGTATTTCCCTGTGATGGCAAGAGATTCTGCATCTCGGCACTTGTCAAGCCCTCCTGTGGTCTCCAGTTCATACGTGACTGGACCCACTATCCTCCGAATAACGAGGTTCCCTCCTACGACACTTTAGCTTTCCGGTTTCCCATGAATGATGCTTGTCCGGCTCTTTGCACCAGATTCCTACCAAGAACCCGTTCGACTGACATTCTTGTTGAAATAAAGAAGAATTTTTGCTTGTTCTTAGTCATTTTATCACCGCGTTGTACCGCTTTTTCCTTCCAACAGTCCAAAGTCACGTTGTGCCCGCTTCATTAGCTAGTTCATAATAATATGTCACTCGGCCGCGTCCGATAAATCTCCACCGGTAACAGCCAGGCATCGATCCATACACCAGCCGGCGGCTTTCATTTGATCGGGATTCGTGGTTGTCCGGAACGACCATAGCACTATAGGAAGCTCTTGATCCCAACTACCTCCCCTCTGTTGTAGTTGTTTCTTCACACCCTTAAAGATTACCTGGTTCATTACCTCCACCTGACCATTGGCCTGTGGGTAGGACACTAAGGCCGTCCTGTGATCTATATCCACCTCCGCACACAAATCCTCGATCTTTCCGGCTATAAACTGGGTCCCGTTGTCCATAACCAACACCCGGGGTACCCCGAACCTTGTGAAGATCTCCTTTAGGAACTGGTACACCTACTCCTAATCATGCTCTGGGGTGGAATGGTTTCTCATAATAGACCTATAATTTCAAGCAAAGTAATTTACTATCACAATGGCATATCTCTTGGATCCTCATGGCGTTCTTAGAGGTGCTCCCACTATATCGACTTCAATCGGGTAAAACGGAATTAAAGTAGCATACCGGCCATTTCCAAGAGGAGGTGCTGACGAGGAATGTCAGTCTCTTTGGCAAGAATCGCATTTCCTGGGATGGTTCCGATTATCCGTGGTAACAGGGCCATAATACTTAAAGCATAGGGATCTCTCACAAAGGCCTCGACATGTGTGTGCTTACGCATGCTGCCTCCTCATTCAATCTCTTTAGCCCATCAACCTCGCCTCCCATGTCACACACACATTTGAGCAATGGATCCAGAACCATCTCCGGTGGTCATCCTATGTAAAGTATACCCTTACAATTTCATTTCTATTTATTAAATTAATCGGGGATCTCCCAGACTCGGTCCTTAGTAGTTATCCTCGGTACCAGCGTATCGAGGATCCCCTGTCTCTAGGACGTCATTATTCATCACCTCCTTTGTCCAGAAGGCTTCCTTTTCAACCCAATCCACCACACCGCTGGGCCTCCGTGAGAGTTGCCTCTAAGTACCTCTGCCATGGCCAATCTCCGGAATAACCTATCCACCTCCCGATTCCTCTCCCTGGGCACATCCTTCAATAGGGAAGTTATCAAATAGCCCAGTAACTCTTACTTGCCGAGGAATAAAAACCAGCCAAACTCACGTAAGCGATATACTAAAGCCTCGCCTTCCTCAACTAAGCAATGAGAAGCTCAACGTAGTTCCTTTGTAACGCATGTAACGCCTATGCCGATGCTAGCCTCCTCCCTCCCAAAGCCGGAAGAGTATTTTTTTACAAGCATCGCCGAGTAAGCCAAGGTAAAGCCCCTATTTCCATGGAAAGCGTTCGATAGCCACTTCAAAGATAACAGTAGTGGTCGGGAAGCAGCCGAAAGGTTCTGGGCCACTCGACCTCTGTATCCTACCAACTTTTCCTTTGTCTCATCATTGAAATCCCCTTCACATGCCCCAAAGAACAACTAAGAATCAGTCTATATGGACGCTGCCAAATTATATTTCGCTAACGCGAGCCCATCAGCATTATACTCTATACTCAATCATTGCTTCGCTGGGTCGTTGGGGCGAACCCTGTGGCATATACCAAACTTGTTGCCCTGGTTTTGACCATAGCGCATCCTTACCCCATCCTCCGAATGTCAGCCGTAGCATCTACGTATAACAACCGGACTTTCGAGTCCTTAATCTAAAGTCAATTTCGTTAACTCAGCGAGGCTCCTCAGACAAGTGACTTCGACCAATGGAAACCGCTGTGGCCCGAGCCTTAATACTTGTCCTGGTACTGCATCGTAGGGTCAAACTTGCTCTGGGCCGCTTGACCAATTATTCGTCCGACCGGCCGGGTTCTCAGAATTTGTCGCAGGGCCGATCTTTGACCAATTTGCACTCTGATGATCGCTGCAATGGCTCTCGACCTTCCCAAGCGCCACACTATGCGTAGGGCATACAAGCACCCAGCCTTCTCCATTCCTGAGGGATACTTCCTGTCTTGGCTCCTCTCACAACTCGCCGACACAAGATATCAAATCTCTAGACCTGCCCCTTCCCCTTATCCGGACGCTAAGTCATGGACTCCGGTATTTGATGCAATTACAATCATAGATACCTGCCATCGTCGGGCTGCCAAAAGTTGAGGAGATTGAGGTAGTTCTGGACTTCGAAACGCATCTGCCACAAACGCAGTCCACTCGATCTCGCTCCGGATATGAACTTTCTGGGGCCGCGCTCGCATCCCTGCCACCGATTTCCCTCAAGCGGCCGGCCATTCGACTCTCCTGAATCAGTGAACGTATGGGGCAGGCTCAAAGTCCCGAGGCTCTTCCGTCTCTTCGTATGAGGACCCTCGCATCCATTCCGCTCTCAATGAAACTCGTGGTAGAGGCCATGTAACATCCTCTTACCTTCTTTGACTGACTTCCTCGCCGTCCATCGTGTCAGAAATCTCATCTAAACCCCTGGACCGTGCGCCCGTCGAAAACAAACAATATCCAGAAGTTTCCATTCACGCCAGCATTCAAAAATATATCAGAGATCCTGGTATCAATCCCTCAAAAGTCCTTCCCAGAAAGTATATGAGGCGTCCCTCTCTATACGGCACCACTAGCACCCCCTCCGCCTCCCCGCTATACCGGGAGGACCTGACCTCCCCGACCTCCCCGGGTCGGGGCGCTTGTCTCTGCCACCTGGCGCGCCTTCGTGAACGCATTCTCCTTCAACCGCCTCCATTGTGCTCAATCTCTGGCCATCCTATGGTCTCAGGATACTCTGCGGTCCCCCCGTCTCAATGGTGGGGCCCCCGCTGCAGGCCTGGAGCATCCGCGTTATCCCTCGATCCTGGCCCCCGAGAAGCAGTGGGCCAAGACTAATTTTACCCTCCTTCACCCTCCTCTTCTTCGATCCCTGACTTTACCCAAGAGACTTCCCCCGCGGCAAGCTACTGAATAATCGGCAAGTCGGCGCCCCTTGGACCTCTCAGCGCCTGCCGCCGGACCTGGGCCCCACCGGGCTAGTTTCCCCGGTGACGGGGACGCTTCCACGCCCGACCTCCGCCTTATGCCCAAATTGCCTATTCAAATATACTTGTAAGTTTCAGTCAACCTCCTCCAAGCTCAGCCGAGGGCCCCCCTTCTCTGAAGCACTCCTTTTAACTTGCCCAACCCCTAAACTTCCTAAGGAAAGTTTGGGCCACCGAGTAGTTTCTAGCCCACCCCGGTATTTAGGCTTGGGGAACTCGCCTAGAACCGGTCCTCCAAGTTTAGAGGAAATCACCTGCTTACTCCTCTCTCTCTGCCACTGGTCATGAGAAGGTTTCCATCCTTATCCAAATGAATTTTACTATGTAAAGTTCAAGTAAACCTCTGTTGGAGTTTCCAGTAGTTATAAGCATCCTTCCAAAAACTATTTGAAACTTATCAAAGCCAGGCCATACAATACACCTCGTCAAGCGCTGGAAACGAAATCTCGATCGAAATTAGGAATCTAGTATGAATTTTAATAAAACACTGCAACTACATCCCGGATCCTCAAATGATATATCTGAATTCAAACTATAATGACTTATATGAATATTTTTAGAGTACTTCCTTTAAGAAAATTTTTCGAAATTCATTCAAGAAATCTTTCACGTAAGCCTCCTTTTCAATTCCATCGTTGGGAACAATTTCAAACGAAAATTCCGCTTGGTCCAACTTCGTAGTCAATCCTACTTAGAACAGGACCAACAGATAAAAATCATAACAATTTTCACCCTTCCCCTGGTGTATATGGGAAGAGAGGGCGCCAGTTAGGGGCTCTTCTGGTCAAAAATCATGAAAACCGTAATAATAGCTTGTTTGTCGACACGTTAAATTCTCTGTGTTAAACCGTTAAGTAAAAATCAACACCAACAAGTTGTTAAATAGTAACCAACAAGTCATAAAAACAAGTTCAATCTAACTATCGAATTAATTCAATTTGATTACAACCGAACCTCACCAGCAAATGTAGTTTAATTTCATACAACAAACATAATTTAACGGCCAACAGACAAGGCTAACTCTAAAGTCAGATAATATAGTTGTATAATAATAATAATTGACCAATTTACTATTATTAACTTATTTAATGAGTAAGATCTCAAGAATCGTCCCTTAAATTATCAGCGAGAACTCCATTGACTAGCAATATACTAATTAAATAAAAGTAACAACTAAGTCTCAATAATCATTACTTAACTAACCCTCGTAAAACGAATCATTGAATTGTCGGGAATCTACAATAAAAAGTGGAACTCCAATTTCGTTTGATTTCCAACACCCCAGAGCACTCTGCCCTTGGATTTTATTTACCTATGACAATTCTTTAACACGCTGACCCTTAAATGGCTAAAATATAGCAGTAGCGGTGCTAAACAATCTACAACTTTAAACGCCAAAGTAGCCTCGATCTCCCTTGTGGCGACTTATTAACCCTTCCCAATATATAAAACATTCATCGCTATACTCACCAGCAACATATACCTGCTAAGTGCACGCTTGTCATAGTCAAAGTAATGTGAGTTCATAACATTTATAGTTATATATCGAGGGTCTAAGAATTGCTCTAACCTAAAATTCTAAAACAAATATCAGGCAAGAATGATGTATGCTGAATCTTTTATGAATTGGTTATAGAACCGACAAATGTATATTTATCTAGTCATTAAAAAGAATCTGATCAATTTCTATCACTAATCAAAACAATTCATAAGTCACATGACATTGTCTAACTTATCAAGATTCCGCTTCAAGGTTTTCAAGTATCCATGTTATGAAGCTCAAGTATAGGTGTCAAATAATTCATGTCGCCTCTAGAAAGCATGTTAATTCAACCTGTGGATTTGAACTTTCACCGCATCGAGGATACAATATATGTATATATTATATATTTCAACCTACCGTGAAATAAATAATGGGTAACTATGCAGTTCTTAATGATTCATGTAGTTTAAGTTCACACCGATGAAAACTCAAAAGAACTTTTATTTTTAACCACCAATACAATTTTAATCCCAGACGGTGAATGAATTAGTCTCTACCGACCCTTGCCACGTTTCGCCTTTCACTAAGCTCGGGTGGAAAACCAAAACATTGCTTGAACTACAAAGGACCAATTCTAGATGTACGCTTAAACTACATCACGTATCCTTTAAGCCGTATGAAATTTTAGGGCCGGGCTTCCTGCGTGACATGTAAATTAAAGAATAGTGATTATAATCACATCCTTTGCTTGAATACTACTTACAAGCACTTTTACATTCATAAACCCGGCCCTCAACCAAGGAATCATTGATGACTAACATTAACCTCGACATAGTCACGCATCGACTATTTATCAAAATATGTTTCAACCACTTCCTCGGGTTCTAATGTAGGTTTACAACACAACCTCGAAGTGTTAAAACACACTGCCTTATTAAATGCATATTCTTTTTAACAACATTACCAACAAAACAGATTGATCGTGGGCTGTTGTAAGATCGAGTTCAGTTTTTAATTTACTTATCGAGCATACTAGACTCCAAATTCTATTATCGAAATTTCTAATAAATTTTCATACTAAAGAGCAATTGCATGGGGTAATAATTTGATCACATCTGCCATAAGCAAAGATCAACAACTAATCCATTCCATTCAACTATAGCACTTTATTCCTCTTAAAGTTACCATGTCAGATTTCGATGATGAATACTTTCAAAGAAAACTTCAAGCAATTCCAATAATCCGGAATCATGCTAATTTCATAGTTTTGTGTATTAAACACACGACCTTGACATCGGCATATTTAATTCCAACCTATATTACTATGTAATAGACTCTCACTATCATTACTCAGCCCCTACTGGATTAAATCTCTAATGAAGAATTGGCCACCTCATTAATAAAGAGAATCCTGTCATTTATAGAATTTAACTATTATAGATTTCCCCACCAATTTAGTATTCATGACATCTTAAACTTAACAAGAAAATGACAGTAAATTTCATGTTATATATAATGTGACTAATTATGATAAGTCGTTGACATGTAAACTGGCCTTCAAAATGTACAAAGAACCAATCACTACTATATAACCCCTTTAAGTTCAGAGGGAAGTTACTCCTCTCACTATTTAGTTATTAAACCCTCATTTAGTGGGCCATGCCCCACTCAACCCTTTTAAGGAACTCATGGTGTTCTTCTAATACTCTGATTCTTATTGATTTTCATCAAGTATCAAAGTGAGGAATTTAACTCCATTATACCTCAATCTTAAGTTTGTAACTTAGATTCTGTGTAGTATAGAAACTTCTTTTTCTATTCCCCGAGATGTCGTAGTTCCACAGCAAATGTCAAGTGTCCATCATCTTCTATCATTACTTAGGAAAATTTTTTAGATCACTACAATCTACAACCAATGAATATTATGTTTAATCTTGGAAATAGCAATGCAAGTTAAGTTTGAAATAAACATTAGAGCACAAATAACCAAATTAATATGTTTAATCTTGGTTTCAAACTAAAGGCATTAAATAATTCATGACTACTCCTCATTTAATGAGAATATATGTCATGGTTATTTCCGATCATTCACCATCCAAGTATAGAATTGGCTCTACTTTAGATGAATCACCATCCAAAAGATAAAATAGAGCTTTATACTCAACCCGAAGTATTCATCTTATTTCATTTTAAACGTAATTTCAAAGCCATTTATCAGAGGTTGATTTATGCCATTATTGTAACAAATTTGATTTAGCTTAAATACATCAAGAGTTTTATAATTTTTGATATAACCGGAGCTACTGAATGTATTCAGTTTACATATTTATTTCCACTATTTGTACTTCAGCAATGAAGACCTCCCCAAGTATGTACAATGCACCTGCAGCACCATATTTAGATGGGAAATAAACACCTCCTGCATACAAAATGTGACTTTAACATGAACTCGATCCGTGTTAAACTATGTCTCACCATGTTATGGGTCACTAATCCTATCCTATATGAGATAAAAGTTTGTTATCAAACACAACCTTGCTGTTCCCGCCTGAAGCTATGTTGAATAAATTAATTCTGCAAAGGTAGCTTTAGCAACCTTAATATGGAAATTATTTCATTTTGTGTTTCAAACTAAGTTGTACCACATTCCTTACTTGTAACAACTAATGACACATCTAAGTGTTAGAACGAAATTTTGGTATGGAAATTTAAGCATTTCCTCATCCATTTGTAAGTTTTTAACTCTTACAAAGTTCAATTCCCATTATCTTAACAAGGTCAAGCTTTTAATATGTCCATTCCAGATGATATATCACTTTATATCATGATATTTCCTAATTTAACTTGATATTCATATCAACCACATGTATCATTCAATAACTCAAATCTTAATTTAACTTGTATGTAAACATAAGCAAAACTTAATTTATTTAAGAACCTCCCACTAAGCCCTAAAGCAGCTGACTTAGTTCATCTTTCAAAGATTATACTCAAACCTTGTTCGAGTCATAATCCAGGCATACTCAAATCGTAAGGTTCTGGGTCCTTTTCAAAGTTGGAAGAGTAATGTTCCCCAGAATCCGTAACTTCACCCATTATGAACCGTATGTCAAACACTTACATTCATTTCTACTCTGCGTAAAGAAAATAGTTTAGAATCCCAACCACATCTGGGTGGAGGATTTAAACCAAGGTGTCTTTTATAATGTAGTCGCTTATCATTACACAAAGAGCCTTCTAAGCAACTTTTTGGGTCTTGTCTCTCAAGCCATTTACCATACTTTGGCCTTATATTTAAGGATTAACTGTGAGTCAAAAATAGTGTTCTCCTCGACTGCAAATTTAGCCAGCATTATAAGTAGTTTTGATAACAAAAACATTTGAGATATGAGGTTTAATCAAATCTCTCTTGAATCTCTAAAATGTTATTTCTAAATCCTTCTTTCTTTGAAAGTTCTAAAATAAATAACCTAATCATTAACTTCAACTTATAGCTGTCCATGTTTACTCAATCATACAAATGATGAACTTTAATAGATAACTTTGCTTATGTGTGGGTTATTATACATACCATGTTTTTGTTTTATCACAATTCATGAACCATGTTCTATCATGTTAAAGCAAACCAAATACCAATCACATGTCTCTGATATGATACACAAATATTCAAGATCATTCAATAGTTTTTCCCAATCGAGTTATAAAAAGAGATTTCAAAACTATTTGCCATTTTAAGATCTGTTTAGCATGTTTTAATAATACGATATATTGGTCTCATAATTTTGCCACCTCAAGTTAAAAATTAATTATCCTTTCCAATCATCATGTGATTCACTGAACCAAAGTAACGTATCACGATTGGAATTAAGTCTTAAATAAGCCTTTGGTATTTAAAGTTTGTCCCTCTATTATATACAACCGATTACAATAGTTGGAAGTTGAGATCGCAGAAGAACACTTTGTTTTAACAAGTCATTCGATTTCTCCTTAATATATTCTATTTCACATTATAAAGTCATACATTTTAGTTTGCCCAATAAAAGGTAGAATAAAATAGGTAAAACTTTAATATGCCAAACATAATACATTTAAATATTTAACCTGTAAAAACGCTTTTAGTTAAAATAATCCACACATATTTAGCAAAATGAATTGTAAATATAATACCCGTATTTAAATCCTTCCAAAAATGTACAAGTGCACTAAAGATCTACTATACTCGGATCTGCTAAACGGTACCGCATACATTTTGAATCAAGTATAATACAAGAGGTTATCAAATCAATTATATAAAGTAATACGCAAAGTGTACCAAAGTTTATTATGCTCCATTCAAACGGCAACACGCATATTATTTTGAATCCGCTTAGGTTACCAACCAATTACAAAACCATATAACTCTGCGGTCACTAGCATACCATACACAGATACCCGATTTATGTATCGCCGAGAAAACATCAGTTGCCATTACCTAATTAAACCTTAAATAGCTATCACTTGAACGATCATCCTGGAAAAGCCCACAACGTTAGTGGAAATCACTTCAACATGATCCATTACGTATCAAATTGTGCAAAATTGTAACACCCGCCATCACAGTGTGCCTGTGGGGATGATGCAACCGATTTCACAACTTTAAAATTGGCTCTCGATACTTTTGTTTAAATTTTTAATCGGCGAGATTATTGTTATTTAACTTTATCAACCATTTATTAGATAGCACATATCTGCCAACATGCACAAATATTGAAAAATAAATAACAATACACATTTGAGATATAGATATGACCCCTAGACCCCTACATCAAATTTAACAAGTGAAATGCTAATATAAGTCCTATTACAACAATTTCAAGCTGCAAGTCCTCAGAATCTCGCCCTTAAACTTCAGTGCCTCCAAGCGCCGTCTTTGGTGTAAATGTGCTTATCTCTCAATGCCATACCTCAAAGCATATACTACTACTCTAACTCCAACTTAAATTGTGGTAAATTAATACAAGAATAAAAGAAATACGACTTGTGTCGCTTTTACATAACATTTCCTGCAGATTTAAAATTAAATAAATAAACGAAACCAGTCACATCTAAATACCCTCCCTTTCCATTCCAGTAACAATATATATAGGGAGCTATTAAAATAAAATAAATGCAATTTCAATGTCATATATCTTAATGAAATTAAATTAAATGTGTCTATAATTCTAATTAATTAATTACTCCATTATTTTACAATTAATTATCAATTAATGTACATGTTCAATTTAAATATATTCTCACATATGATTAATGATAATTATTATAATACTGGCTCAACCAATTTAAATCATGGAATAATTACTTACAAGTAATTAACTCCAAAAGTTGCTTCATGAAAATATTTTCAAAAAATTATCAATTAATGAAATACCGCGAGTGGAAATATAAATCAAATTAATGTCATTCAAGATATATATTCAATCATCTTAATGAAAAAATTTATGATTTAACATTTAAAATAAAAATGAATAATTACCAATAATTTTTAAAACCAAAATAATTCTTCATAAAATACATTTAGTAGTTTTCTAAAACGGATTACCTAACTTCGCCGTCAATATCGACCGCCACCCACGGTCGACACGCCGCCGTACCGTAGTGCACGGCCGGGTGGGATACGCCCCGTGGTCGAACGCATATTCCTGCAGATCGGAGGCGCCTCGTATTTGTGCCCGCAGCTGCGACTCATTTTGGTAATTCATTTCAGTTTTTCCAGATTAATTGCAAATTTTGTAAAAATAATTTGGGGGTCTAAAAAATTCAAAAAAATTCTGGGATTCAACTTGAACATCAACAATATCATTATTGAACACGTCTAATTAGAATTTTACCAAAAAATACTTTGGTAGTTTTCGATAAAAACCCAAAAACAAAATTCAGTAAATTCCACGAATTTTTTGAAACACTCTAAAATTCAAAAATTGAAAAACATTTGGGGATGAACCTCAAAGAGTCTTGAACAATAATGTATTTGCACTCTCAGAATTTTCTCCAAAAAATTTTAACCTCCTCTGTGAAAATCAAAAACGATTCTTCCTCAAAATTAAAAACGCAAACTAATCAATTTTAATCCCTTTCAATTCATGAAACAATTAAAAAAATCACAAATCATCAAAATCACGACAATAAAATGATGGATTCAGTCAGGTGGATATATATATAAAATGGTTGATTTATAATATATATTCATCAATCAATATACAAATCATTTAATCAATCTAATAATTAACAACCACGTCAACACACAAATCGAATTAGATAAAATACACTGTCAACTCTTTGACTAGGCTCGAGGCCACTGCTAATCTGGGTGATGAAATTCCTTATTGTGATAAACACCAAATTCATACATCCCGGATCCTCAAAATGATAGTAAATATCTAAAATTCATAAATTCACTTATATGAATACGAGAAATGTTACAGATGCCAAATTTAAATCTATCTAGAAATCTTCACTTAAGCCTCCTTTGAATTCCATCGTTTGAACACTTCAAGCAAACGTAGTGCCTCTAGTTGGTCCACATGTAGAGGTTGAATCCCATTTACGCCTGCTAGAAACATGGATCAAGTGGATGAAAAATCGTGCTATAAGAATTTCACCCTTCCCTTGGTATTTTTCGGCTATTGTAGTAGGAAGATATGAGGAGGCTAGGTTTCTTCATTGCAATTATGAAAACCCACAAGCTTTAGCTTATATAGGTTCATACAACCTAAAATCCCAACCGCATCAATAGCTTAAATGAGCCGAATTCAAGTAAATTTAATTAAACCGTTATAAAACAAACACTAATGTTGTTAATAATAACTAAACAAGTTACAAACAATTAACTAACTATCGAATTAATTCAATTGACTAATTAATTAATTGGTTCATTCAATTTATATTTTATATTTTATCAATGTAAAGTTCCAATTTGAATATTCATTGATTACAACTCAACTCTCAATTTAGCAAATGTAGTTTAATTTCATACATAAAATATAATTTAATGTCATCAGATTTGTGTGACCTTCGAGGCTCCTGGGAGGATGGAAAGTTGTATAATAATAATAAATTCGACTAATTACTATTATTATAACGACAATGAAAGATCTAGCAATCGGCCATAACCCCTTAAATTACTTACTTAACCCACACCTTAGTAATACAATTACTAAAGTGAACACTAAGTTCCAAGAATCACATTTGAACCAACCCCTGTAAATTAATTAATACAAAATTCGCGCCACGGCATAATAAAAGGGGAATCAATTTTCGATTTCCATCGTAAATTCCACGATGGCTCCTCCCCGATCCGGGTTTTCCCTTAAGTAAACATGGTAAAAAGCTGAGCTTGCGAAGCCAAGGGGCTCCTCACCTGCGGTAGGGCCGGGGTTCCCGCTGGCTCATTAGTTCGCTCGCTGGCTGATCAAGCCATCACTCTCAAGCGAGGACCCCATTTCTCTCGCAAGGCTACTACATCTCGTTGTTTGGGTTTGGGAGCTCAAAGCTTCCCGAAACTGAGCCTTGGCCACTTCATATGTCCCGGGAGTGGCTCGCTTCTTCGCCTTCGACAAAGTTAGTACGGCCTAGGTTTCTCCCGCACGGTCCTCCCCAGCTGGGGAGACGCTCCTAAGTTGATCTATGACACTGCCGACAATTTGATCCGTGAGTCCTTGTATCAACCTTGCCATCTCCGGAGGGGCGCTAACTCCCCCATTGTTCTTCGCACTCCAATATGTATCTGTCCTCGAAAGCATCTGCAGGTGCGGCCCCTCGTGCTCTCACGCCAATCGAATCTGCTCAAATTCAAAGCATCATCCCTCAGAAACCAAAGAATCTAATTCGTTAAATAATAAATTAAAAATGCAAGGTTATTAAATTGATTTAATGAAACTTGGAAACCCAATTCTATTATTTTATACTATAATGTTAATGCTCGGGAGTTGGCAGTAGATAAAGTAAAACGAGAGTTATCGATCGAATTAAAATGTTCGGGTTTCCACCGGTTGGACTATTGGGCCCAACCCACTTACTTAATCATCAAACTAGGCCCAACCCACCATCCAAACCCATTTTCCCCCTTCTTTCCTAAAATGGCCTCACAGCTGAAGTTCCTCCTTCCCCCTTTTTTTATTTTTCTTCGATTTTCTCCTCCATTCCTCAAGCTTTGGACCTCAAATTTTTTGGAGAGCTTCCCCTCATCATCCTCTTCGATTCATGTAAAAAAGGTCCGATCTTGTTTCGAGTATTTTGTGAGTCTGGCTCAGTTGACTTTTAGTTGACTTTTGTATTTCTAATTTTATTGCTACACCCGATTCTCGGTTCTGAAATTAGTTGCCCTTGTTGAAATTACGTGCTCAATGGAACTCTATTTTCAGAGTCACACTTTTGGAATTTTGGGTTTAATTTCGGTTTTTATGAGATATTACTGGAATATGTAATTTATTATTCAGTTTAGATTATAACACATGTGAGATGACAATAATCTATATTTGGGGTAGAAAGCTTGTTATAGTCGGAAGCTTGACTTGTATTTTGGATTGACTTTTTCAAAAATGTTGTCAGAGTATAATTATGTTATCGACCTTTATGCGATTGTTTTGAGGTGAAATTATGAATTTAAGTTGCCTTGGTGAATATATGTTGAAATTAGTTTTAGTAGATTTTATAAAACCCATGGACAGAGCGTCATAAACGCTTAATTAGTTGGAAAAGTTGAAAATTCAATGCATTGAAATTATTCCTGAAATATTAGTAATTTTGACATGGTCAGTCGATTATGGGATTTAGTCCGAATTAGTTGAAATTGCCATGTCATTTGGAAGTCATAATTTAGTAATTTAATAGTTGCCAAATTGTAACTAAAAAGTCGACTGAATTAGATGATTGAAATTATTTTGGTAGTACTATATTTTCCTCGGGTGTTCTATTCACTGAACGCTGGAAAAAGCGCCATGATCAATTAATCGTCACGAGCGGTACCAGCTAAAAGGGGACTACTACCGTTTGTTAACTTATTTATGCTCGAGCAAGTATACTGGCAATTGATCGCGACCGTGTATCCTCAGAAAGCAGTAAACTTATCTCGTGGAGTATAATCGGTGGAAATGTTGACCCTCAGTGAGGGTGGTCAGTAAGTGACGATTATGGTATATTTATTTGAGCAGTATTTATGTTCGAGTATACGACGTCAAGTGTGCCCTTGGAGTACGTTCGAAGTGTATTCAATGCTTGAGTATATTTTGTGTTTTGCGGATGTATCTGGTTATTTTATGGTTAAGTATAGCCTGCAATGATCGTGGTATCGTAAGGCTATGGATGCTAAAATTGAGAGTATTTGTAGCGATTTGCATGGAAAGTGGATATGACGATGTCATGCCTGGGCGCTTTAGCCCGCTTCTGAAAAGGATATGATGATGTTGATGTTCTAAGCAGGAGCCTCCTGGAAAGCATATTGTTGTTAAATGCTCGGCAAAGGAAATTTTCATTTGAAAGTAGATGAAATGTTATAAGTGTATGTTTTTGTGGTCTTTATTTTCGTAAGCTACTTTAGGCTGCCGCTTAGTAGCATGGTCATAAATTATGCGTCGTTTTACTGCTTGATTATCCATACGGGTGTTTTACATGCGAGTTAACGTGAAGTCGAGTCCCTCTATAATGCGTGTATTGGCTGACGGTTATTTTGCTATGATGCCCTGATAATTGATATATTTCTTTTATTGTATATATGAGTATATAAGAGGCCAAATTTTATTTATCCTTGGTCAAAATTCCTCATTCGATGCGGGTAAAGTTACCATCCTGTAATTGCTTTCAATTAAGTCGTTGAGTTTCACCTTTCCCACCCTCGATCGATGTGCCATTTGTGTAGCAGTCGGGCAGAGTTCTGCAAGTCCTAGCCTACCTAGTAGATGACTTAGCTGTGATCCCCTGGCACATCTTTTTTTTTATTCTTTGATTTACCTGTCATTTTGTTTCGATAACAAATTGCAAAACCATTTTGTATACCGGTGACTCGTATGTGATGAAATTTTACACTTTGTTTTTGAATTGAAGACGCCATTAAATTGGCAAACTCAGATACAATACTTGAGTTTTCAAACGATTTTACTTTACTCAACCATCGTGCTTTATCGGTCAAGTTAAACAAAGTGATTTTGCCAACCAACGGCCATCCTGAGGAGCATGCAGCCTACTAATTTTAACTGAATCCTCGAAAAGCCAGACGACACGAGGCGGGTCGTTAACTCCTCTCGAGGCGACACACATAGCCTCCATTTAAATTCATCTTCAAGCAGGCAGGGTAGTGGTTACGACTTCCTTTCTAACGCAGTTCCACCGTCACGCTTAAATCTACGACTACTTGCTTCGATGGTGAACCTGACAGACAAGCCTCCTAGTTGTGCTTTGATGGCTAATGACACATCCAAACAGCAAGTCCGTAAAAACAAAGACCGATTGTCATGCCAAAAGTCTTTAATGAATGTCGCAAGAGTCAAGCGAGTATAGTTTATCTAAATAGATTTTAGGTATCAAAGTGCACTTACTTGATTTTTCTTAAGGTTTACTTTTATAGTGCTGACCTACTTCCTATTGAAGTTCTCGATTGCCTTTGCATTACTATCGAGTAAATAAATGGTTCCGGCTCATTAAGATGTCGATAATTAAGATCCTCAATGCCACCCATAATTGGTTTCTCTTAATTGAGTCTTCGTCCGAATCGTTATCGACTCAACAAATCTTGTTTCACGAACCGAACTGGACGGTTTCACATTTTCACACGAGCTCCTCACCAATTGACCATATCATCTCGTGGCTGTCTATTATTGTTCATATTTTGCTTGGCCTGATCCATTTCAAGCCAGCCCAATCTCCCTTTGGTCCGAACCTCGACCAGCCTCTATTTCTTACGGGATTATCATAAGTTCAAATCGAGTTTGGACCGAACCAAGGACTGATCCGGCCAAAGCAAGCCCAATGTGTAGGATGCACGCTTATTCCCCTATGGAATATTTTTCACCATGTTCGTTGTCATCCCAAATGTATTACCGATGATTTAAGACGCCCACGCCACATCGACGCCAGTATCCTAAAAGCATAGTTCGATCGTGGTCGAGATCATGGGGTCACGAACGGCCACCCAGCTGACTCGCTAAACGGGTCAACTCGAGTACGAATTCTACCCACTCACCAAGTCAAAATTAGTCGCAGCGTCAATCTTACACACTAACGCTTAAATGAATTCTATCTCAATCGGCATAAAGCCGGTAGCTTTAGTTGTTTTATCAAGCTCAATTAACTTTCTGAGCATTGGAATTTAAATTAGTCTGGATATTTCCTTGTAATCACTTCTATAGAATTATATATACCTTGTTGATATTACATTTGTCATTTTTTCATTATACTCTTAATATTGTGTTCGTCATTTTTCAATAATATTTCTATGGATGGTTAAGAAAATCCTACTAATTCTTCATCCTTTCAATGTACGAGTAATCCTCTCACATTTTATGTCTAAACAAACAAGGCATAAGTCTTAAGCATTTAACAAAGGAGTTTGTAAGATGAAGTCCCAATTTGATATTTATAATAAAATCCAGACACCTAAAATAACCCTTAATATTCTTATCTTTTCAATTAACGTTACATAGTTACTGGAAAATCAAGATACAAATTAAGTTCAAGTTACAATGTCATTTTTAGTGCTTCTAAAAAAACTAAACAATGTAGTAAATGAAGTGATTAAAAGTAAATGAAGTGATTAAAATCACTTATGATCAATGTTAAGTTGTTAACCTAGAGCACAATCCTAAATGATCAAAATAGTTGGAAAATTCAATAAATCTGTTTGCCAGAATGGAGACAAATGGACCCAATCTGCATGGCCTATTCATTAGTTCAAACTTCCATTGCTATGATAAGTCAACTTCAATCACTCTTTTTAGCCCTTCAAATCTCCAACATTTAGCATCATTTATCAAAAGTGAAGCAATTTTGATCAAAATGGACCCAAAAAGACAAAAAAGATATGTAAATGACACGGTCGACGCATGCAACAAAAGTTCTTTTGTCCCATCTAATTGATCACATTCTGTTCTTCCATTTTTATATGCTCACAGGTGATTTACCTTAATCACCGAATCATTAGGCCAATAAATGGAGCATTAATCACCTACTAATTAATTATTATTGCCGGCAATATCATTTCACATTGAATAATATCGAAGTAACTGAACCAGCCTAAAAACTTTTTAGTTATTAGGTGAGTGTTTTGAAGTGGATGTTTGAAATCGATATAAATTTGGGAATGAGTATTCAAAATATTTAAATATATTGAAATATAAATACAAATGTTAACTTCTATATTAATTTTAGGCGAAAGGAGGATGATCGAGCTATGTTTGGGTTATGAATTAAAAGATCGATTCTTATGTTTGAAGATTCGAGTCGATCATATGTTTTATTGTCGATCTGGTTGTGATGCTGGCACAATTTTACGGTAAGTCTCTGTTAATTAATACTTTTTTAGGGGCATTTTAGTAATTTCATACAAATTTTTTTAAAAAAAAAGAGCAAAAATGGGAAGGGTCATTTATGTTTGGGTTTTTGGTCGTCGATCGAGCATAATACAGACGCGGTCGATCGACATGTTTCAAAATCGATCTCGATTATTGAGACTTGCCTAATTTCTGTTAAGTCTCCATTGGGGGCGCGTGACAATTTCTAAAGGGCATTTTAGTCATTTCATAGCAAAGTTTTCGTGGAAATTAAATTGGAATATCTTTATCAAAACGTTTTGATAAAAATAAGTGATCGATCGATTCTAATGTCCACCGAGAAAGTGCCTTAGAAAATGTCACGTGATACCCACATGACCCCAGTGCGAAAACTTAGCGGGAAATTAAGCGAAAGTATAGCTAATCGCTGTAAAGTGACTCGGCAAAACACCTGGCGTAAGTGACTCGGCAGGGGTATCGCCACAGCATCGCGATCCTCACTTGCCTTTTCTCCTTTTTTAAAAAATTAGGTATGAAATGACTAAAATGCCCCTCAAAAGTGTCAATTAACGAAGAATTGCTTGAGAAAATTAGTGAAAGTACCAAGCGAGATGGATTTTGAAACATAAGTGATCGACTAGGACTTTTTAAAAGCATGATGATCGACGGGACCGTAGCAGAAACGAAGTGATCATCCTTTAGCACTAGCCGTTAATTTTTATAAAAATATATAAGTATTTTTTTTGAAAAAGGTGTATTTCGGTGAGCAGGGGTGAACGATATAGGTCGCACTTTTCTTGGTTGGTTAGATTGATAAGGGAATTGATTTTAGGCTTAAATTCTTCTTCCCCCTAAATTAAGATGATCTTATCAGATAGCCTCCTGAATTTTTGAAATCGGTCAGTTTATCCACTGAGCCTTAGTGGTCATTTTGAAATTTAGTCATTTTATTGTTAAAATTAACGGAATCTCACTTTTGAAAAGGATGGAATCGGAAATGTACTTAAATAAGTTTTTGGAGTCAATTCTTTAATACTCCCTTCGGTTTTTACTTGTTATCCTAGCAAAATTTTCTTATTTTTACTTGTCATTCTACATTTCCTATGTACTTTTGTGCTTCATTTTCCTATTATATCCCTAAACATTAAATGCATTTGAGTTATTTTGTCCTTTAATTTGTCCTAAAATCTATTAAATTTAACGTCGTAAACAAAACTTTTGTTTTCTTTTTTACTTAATCATAGAGTTTAAGACAACTTTATGTTGATATTTTATACTTTTGTCCCGTACTTTTCATTTTAAGTTAAGCTAAAATATTTTTTAAAATACTTTTTTAGAGATATGTTAGTAATATTCTTCCGATAATAAAAGTATTTTTGCCTCCATAATCAAGTAAATTGAGACGAATGGAGTATATTTTACAAGAATCGTAAAGTTAAGATTTCATTCTCTTATAAATGGGGGTACAAAAAGTAAAATAATAATATTTATTAATAATTATCTTAAAGTATAGGATGAAATTACAAAAACCGGAGAGTAACATCAAACATCAAGAGCCACCACCCAGCATTTACCCCATCACCTACCGCTAAAACATCAACCCTTTAACTTGTTGCCTCACTTACCGCGCGGCCCGGCCTCCACTTACCCCCAGCCTCCGTCTCTCCGCCATTACCAACTATAATTACACTCCCATTACCACCTAAAGTTTTACAATTAATGTTTATAATTGAGCCTCAATAAACTTTGGTAGAGTTTGAATTTAATATTGCAGGGCCAAAATGGCAGCCATTTTGAATCTAGACAAGTTCTTCCTCCTCTTACAGACAAGTATGATTGAGATTGAGATCTATCTTGCATCTTGCCGAACAGGACTTCGACAAATTCAAAGGGTTTCAAGATTGATCAATTACTGCAAATTTGTTTTAACTAATTAATACGAGACTAAGGGTTTCAAGATTAATCAATTAGTGTATCTATATTGTAAAGTGTTGTTTATGTCTTAAGCTTTCATGAAGTAATGGTGAAACCAAATCGGCTAAATCCTTTTCCTACGACTACGAGAAAGGTAGAAAGAGTTGAGGAGATGTTGAAGCAAACATGCTTGTTGAAGATGATTGTCTAGGTGAAGAGGGTGGTGATTATAATGATGAAGGTGGTGTTCAGTAGGGGATTATAGAGTAAGTTGGGGGTTGGGAGGCAAGAGGCGAGGCGAGGAGTTTGATAAGGGTGATTGGCGGGCACGTGCTTTTGAGGCGTTCGAGCGGTCTTTATGTGATTCCAAATTCGGAGGACTCCTAATATTTTATACTGTGTATGTAAATTGTGGTGATTCTAGTATAATTGATAAATATAGCGATGCAAAAGTCAATATGTGTGAGTTCAGTGCTTGCTTACGGAGTTCTTTTTTGTTGTAGTTGATAATTTTTCTTTATGTTTAAGGTTTTGTTCTTTAATTCAGATATAATCTAAACCATTAAATTTCTTTTTTTTTTTTTTTTTTTATTTTTGTTGTAGTTGAAACTTTCTTTTTACTTTAAGGTTTTTTCAATTCAATACAGTGTCCCATTTTATGTAAATAAAATTACTTTCATAATTTGGAATAGGGCCTCCATTTCGAACGAGAAGGCCCTAGTGATTGGGGTGGTGGTTAAGGTGATGAAGCCGGTGAGGTGATGGGGGTTAACAGGGCTCGGCGGGTTAATGTTTGTTATTTTAACAATTATTTAAAAAAAACCCAAATATATTTTATTGTTTAAAATTTAAGCTCATAATCCTATAAAATATGTAATATTAGCTTTACTCTTCATTAAAAGTGTGATTATGTCAATTTTTTACTGTAATTTTGTATGGAATCCTCAACATGATCAGTTAGGATGGTTAAGGGCAAGTGACCGATTTCAAAATTTAGGTGCTTATCGGTTAAGCCTTAGCTTAGGGACAAGAAGAGTTTAAGCCTTAATTTTTGTACTCTAGATCTTTATGAAGGTAAAATATATGTTTGATTATGCATATTTATTTGAATTTGTACCAGGTACACATGTTTAAAATTATCCAATTCGATTACTCATTTGAAGAAATCAAGGTCGATCAAGTCACTAACTTTACCCCAAAAACTAGAAGAAAAAAAAATCCAATTCCTAGTTCCCCTCCCACAAGGTCGGAGACGAACAAGATTTGATCGACCTGTATCTAAATCTAATCTCTATTTTTTACTTTATTGAACCGGTTTTCATACCATTGACCTTGTAACCTAGCCATATTTGGTTGTAGCCTCTAAGAAGTACTCGGATGAGTCATCACGATGTTGTTTATTGTGGAGTTATGCCCTCCATATTAAATTAGAGTATATTTATCTTAGACAATTTGTAATTTCTATATTTAATGAGAATACTCTTTTACATTGCTAACATAAAACATAACATGCCATAATTACCTTAGTTTTTAATTCAAATATCGTCATCTATGCTTATACATAAAATTATTTATACACATTGTTAAATCATACAAAATTGTTTATATGGTGTTTGGCTGCTCCCATATTTCAATTTATTTAAGTGTGGAACCCATTGGTTCATAATATGGTATTATTATTATGATATAGCCCTTCGATTCATCCATATGATCGCACAAAACCGAACTCCACGTAATAGAGTTTAGGGCTAAAGGCACTAACTATCACTTGAACTTTTCACTCGGGTTTCCTATTCCGTCACTCAATTTTTGCGTGTTCCATTCCATCCGCTGATTTCAAGCAATTGCTTAAATTTGATCCGACTTCGAAATGGCGTTAAAACACAAACTCCGTAGGGATATTTTATCAAATAACCCCGCTTCTCTCTATTATACACACATGTGTGAAATGACTATTCCCCCATTTCTGCAGTGTAGTAGTTAGGAAGTTTCATTAAAGGAAAAATTGTCATTTCACTAAAAAGTTACTATTTTGACTAAAATACCTGCGGAGTTAGTGTTTTGCGGCCGTTTTGGCAATCAGGTCATCCAATTGTATCGGAAGACAAACGATGGAAATAGGCTGTTAAGAATTGAGTAAATCAGTGGATCGATGATAACTAGATACTAGCCTAGAAATTTATTAAAGGAGAATATGTCTCCACATTAAATGTATTGACCACATCATATGATGTGGTTTATATATGATCATCAATTCAGTGGTGTGGAATTAGATGGTGTTGCAAATTAGAGTATTTTAATTTTTATAATTATGTCCGTTGCGATAATTGTTGTAATAATTCATTTACTCGTTTTAGTTAAATGAGATTACTCAAACTAAGTGTTCAATAAATAGTAATTGTAAATTACTAAAATGGAACTCACGATAATATCAGGGGTTATGTCAGTTCTTTAGATACCGTACATAATCGATATAATAATCATAATGATCGATTATATTACTATCATTAATATTATAGAACTCGAGTTAGCGCACATACAATGACGTTGAGTCGTATTCCGTATATGGAATTCATCGTGATTGTCGAATGGGAAGTTGATTAAAATCAGCGAGAGATTCTGCAATCGAGAGTTTTACATTGATAATGTAAAATACAAATTGGACAAAAGCCGATTAATTAATTTCTTCCAGTTCTATTGACGGTTTAACGAGGAAGCTCAGTTAAGTAACTTGTTAAGTTACTTACTCGTTTAGTAATAGTTAGTTAGCAATTAGCAGGTTATCTTGTTGCTCAAGCAAATTAGTATTCGGAGGCGAGAAGCGGAAGGGGCTATATAAGGAAAGAGATGAAATGAAAACCTAAGTTTATATTTCATCTCCATGAGCTTAAAACCGCCCATTCATCCCTCTCCCTACCTAGCATTTTGAGTCAAGTTTTAACTTCGTCTTGTAGTCCAAACTTTCATTGAGATTCTGGCAAATCCAATTGCGAGATTAGGCAGCTCTTGGTAGACTAATGGAGGCATTTCACTTGAGGTGCTAAGAGTTTAACGGAGGATTCGTGAAGTTGAGAAGTTCATCGTATCCATTGCGTATTGTAGCCATGCTTGTATTAAATACACAGCAATTTATATATATGTATGTTTTGTAATTCGATTTTATACATTTATTCGATCTTTCTTGCATTTGTTCTTATTTTTATGAACAAGTTGTATAGTTTTTCCAACAGAAGGATGCACAAAGTAGCAGTCGTCGTCCTCCTAATTTTTAAAAATTCGAATTATAACTCATTTTGTCAAAAGAAAATATTAATTTTTCAAAATTATTGTGATCCTCCTTTAACTTAGATTTTAATATTTTTCCTTATTTGTTATAAATTCATCCACTCTAAATATATAAAAATCTTTGTCATGTCACTTTACTCTTTAACATAATCTAACCTAAAATAAATCGTAGATCATATGAAATTTAGATAATTTCTTTCTTTCATAAAATCATTTGTATCCCCTAACTACATTGTCAAGACACCACAAAATTTGCCTTTTATTTAATTGGAGGGTCACATTTAATTGAGATGAACTTACTACTATGATGGTCTTTTAGTTATGGAATATTACTCACGTGTGAAGTGGAACCAACCCGCATTGTTCATGGGGCTCACCACAGTGAATTTTCACATTTGAGGGACAAGGTTGTTGAGTGAAAAAACTTAATCAAGAAAAGATTAATGTTTCTTCAAGTAAAAGTATATTAAAGGGTGTAGGAGTTGAGTGGTTTATCTTCATGTTGTTTCCCTTTAATTTCGACCTTTTCCTACTGTCTTCAAAGTTGTAATGGATTTACCTACACAATCATTTCGGACACGAATGGTATTTTAAAAAGATAATGTTAATCATGAAGAAGACTAATTCTCACCAACCCAAACATCAAATGGAAAACAAAAAAGAGGAATGTTATTTAATTTGAAAAATTACATACGATGTTGTAAAAATGATACAATCTTGAAAGAAAAAAAAAATTAATATTTGAAGAGTTAACTGGTTACATATTTACAGATAGGTTAATTCATGTAACTTTTTGAACTATATAGTGTTAATGGTATGAGAAGTAATAAACATACTTAATATTTGATTGGGATAAAAAGTTAGGGGTTAAGTATTATATATTGAAAGTAGGGACGGATATAAAATATTATTAGGATATTCACATAAATATTTTACATAAAAAACTTTAGCTTAGATGGTTAAGTTCTTTACTAACATATAAAAAGTCTTTACTTCAAAATTTGCGAAAGCATATACTCCCTTAGGTTTTTTAGTTGTGTCACTGGCATTTTTATGCGTTAAATTAAAAATGATTAAGAATGTAGTACATTTTACCTATATATCCCTAATCAATAACTAAAATAATAATTAATAGGATTAAATATAAAAGTAACTTTTATGTTCACTATATAACTTTTGAAGAAAAATTTGGATAACTAGCACACTTTTTGAAGGGATTTAATTTCTAACACTTTTTTCCACTTTGTTTTTAGCGTCACCTCTGAAAAGCCCAATTATCGTAAAAAACTAACGCGCCTTCCCGCCCTTGTCCCTTTCTCCCACAGCCCTTTTACGCTTTACTTCCGCCCCCAATAACCCCCTCTTCTTCAATTCCCTGCAGCCTTTACTGCGCCCGTCCCCCAAGCTTGTGTCCGCTCCCACTTAAGCTATTTAGGATTTTGCGGGGGGAGGAGTCATGTTAGGATTTTAGGGAGGGGTTGCAATTAGGATTTTCATGGGAGGGTTCGCGATTCAAATTGTGCGTGGGGAGATCAAAAAAAACGTGAGGGCGGAAAGAAGTCGCGTTTCAATTGTAGCGGGGAGATCGGAAGCGAGGGAGTGAGGAAAGGTAGGGTCGCGGGGAGGAGGTAGGGGTGGGGTGGGGAGGGGGTAGAGAGCGTGGGGAGAGCGAGCGGGTGGGGCGATGGGAGTGAGGCGGGTGGGGGCGTGGGGGAGGAGGTGGTGGTGGTTGGTGTTTGGTGGTGGTGGCGTGAAGAAGAGGGCGAAGATGAATTATGTGTTAGTTTTTTAGAGATTAATTTAGTCTTTTGCATGAAAAAAAAGAAAAAAGTGCTAAAAGTTAAAATGGGTTCAACGAAGTCTGAAGTTATCCAAAATTTTCAACTTTTGAATACATTAAGTAGGGACTTAAAAGTAAAAACTAATTAAACATTACATTGGAATTCGAAAGTGACAACTATTTCAAAATAAAAAAAAAATTTGCTAGGTTGTCAATTAAAAAAAATCGGAGGGATTATTTTTTACTTTTGCTCACTTTTCTATTTCTTTCCAAGCAAGATGAATAATCACATTGAATTTTGAATGATGAAATAAAATTTTCATTTTTAAATCCCACATCAATACATGTATGCATGGAAACGATGTCGAAGTATCCAAATAGAAGAGTTCGTCAAAATAGGGGTACATAAATGAGCGGATCGGGCGAATAGCCGATAGGTTGAGTTGGCTCAACTGACTTTCGGGGAGTTCGGCTCGACTCGAAAACCTCGAGCCATAAAGTGGGAGTTCGGGATTCGATGTCGTGTTTGGGGTACTATTCGGCTCGATTCGGTTCAAAAAATTCAAACCGTTCGAAATAGCTCAGTTCAGTGATGATAAAATGATACTACAAAATAATTGAACCAAAATAATTGAATCAAAATAGTAAATAATTGAACCAAAAATACAATTGAATATCAAATTGAAAACCTAATTAAAATTGAAAAATCAAAAATAGCAAATTAAAATATCAATTCAAACCTTAAGTTTTATATGCATGTTCAAAATCTCATAAAAAACTACAAGGACACCATCGAGTCTTCATTGTCGGAGCTTTCTCGGTAGTTTTGTTTTGTAGTAGTAGAAAAAGGAAGGGAGGGGGAGAGGGAACTTCGAGGATAAGGTTTATGAGGATTGGGATCTTTGGGGCTTTTGGAGAATGAAGGCTAGGGATGAGGGGAATACGGCCATCAAAGGTCGATTTGGGGAGGGGGGTGGGGGAATGTGTGTAGAATTGGTTGAGGAAGGAGAGTACGATTTTTTTTGGGGGAAAGGGAGGGTGGTGTAAATGAGTGAGACTTGGTTTTGGTCATATATTTAATGGACCAAATAAGACAATGGACTAAAGGTGGGGTGGGGTGGGTTATTAATATATCTTTGGTCATATATTTAATGGACAGGGGAAGGGGGGCTTATTGTGTTGAGAATCGATGGCTAAAATATAATTGGTATATATAAAATACGTAACTATAAATTAACCTCAAATAATGTTGGCCAATAATAATACTCAAATATATTTCTGGAAACAACTCACGATATAATATAACACTCTATTTTGAAGACACTCTTTTATTTTATCAACCTCCTCACTACACTTCTTAAGAACAAACTTTTACTCTACAAATGCACTATGCTATTTGTAGTTCACTTGGTGGATGAATGAACTCCAAAGTTCATCATCTATTTATACTACAAAGTTTGCCAACAATTTACTATTGAAAATTTAATGCATGGTGTAATTTTTCAACACCTAAACTCTATTTATTTGTAGACATATGTCTATTAGTATTAGTGATGTATTTTGATGATGTAATTGGATGATGTATTGATGATGACAATGATGTTTAACATATTGGACCAAAGGTCCATATATTTATACTGATCAAACAGCTGAACCGAGCCGAGCCATTTCTAACCGTTCGGCTCAGCTCGGAGGATAACACATTTGAAGGCTCGGCTCTACGTTTGAACCTCTGAGCCGAACATCGAATCGAACTATTTCGAACCGAATGCTCCGAATCGAACCGAGTTTTCAGGCTCATTTATAGCCCTACGTCAAAATTATATGATTTGTGAAAAACATTAAAGAAAAATCTTAATTAGTAGTGAGTCCCTTCTAAGAAATACAACTTTACGCTACTCAACCATGTTTATCAATAAAAACATTCATTATACATGTCATCATTGCTAGATTTTTTATAAGATTCGATAAAAATCAACCACTAATGGAATTCTTTTAAAAGATACTGTATAGTTTTTAAAAATAACCAACCTATAGTTAGAATCTAAACAGGCTAAATAATATTTTGGAGACTAGATAAAAAGATAAGATAAAAGGGAAAAAAATCAATGTTTAGGAGACACTACTATCCTTAAGCCATGTTGGTTCAACTACTGTGCCTGTGTGCCATACATATCGATTATTTTTATGTTACAGTACTAATTTGAACACCAAACATTTGATGTTCTTTTGCAATAGTTGTTGAGTATCTAGAATGGTAGCCAGAGTGTGAGTGGGGGCAACATATTGTCTCCGTGCGATCGATAGTTACTGCCCCTTAAAGTAAAATGCATTGAGTAAGGGCAGACAAACAATTATGACCAACAAAGAAACTATGGCAAAATTTCACCTCTAAATCAATTTTTCAATGGACCCCTTAATAGTGATGCTATATTGCTACTAACCAATTTCCCCCTATGTAATATTCCATCATTAAAAAAGAAGAAAAAACAAGAAACAATGTGGTGAAAAAAGTCCAAAAGCTTCTAAAGCTTCTGACATAAGCCTAATCAAAAGTATTAGCTGTTTGTAGCAACCTCGGTCTTAGGTGTGTTTGTGTAGTTGCATGGACAAACACAAATTCAAGTCTTTTATATATGTGTGTTGTTCCCAAATGGTTGCACTCTTGCAGGGTAAGCTTCCAGTCAGTGCTCCCATGAAGGCTACACTAAAGTATCTAGCAGGTGTCCCAGGCCCTAATGGGCATGGTTCAAAATCTACAGCTGAACAAGTAACTCAACTATGTTCTTGCTCGGGACATTATAAACTCACTGCCATCGTCACAGGTTAGTCGACGTCTTTAAACATAAATCTTATGTAATAGTATCGAATAGTAGATTGTTAAGTACATTTCATATGTTGATTTGAGCATATGAGTACATGTACTTCTCTAGGATGATTCTTAGGAATTTGTATCACAAGGCCAAATGCAAATAAAATATTGATATTAATTGTACTATGGTACTTATTGTCATTTTTGCATGATTGTGAATGGTCACTTTCCGTACGTAGTGTTTGTTTGAGTTATGAAATCTGAGCAGAACTCAATACATGTTTTAAACCTTTATTGTTCTTAAGGAGCAACGTCGGGAATTGGGGCAGAGACGGCTAGAGTGCTGGCAAAAAGAGGGGTGAGGATTGTTATTCCAGCAAGGGACATGAAGAAAGCAACAATGGTGAAGGAAAGTATACAAAAGGAGAGCCCAGAAGCTGAGATAATTATCTTGGAGATAGACTTAAGTTCATTTGCTTCAATCAAGAGATTTTGTGCACAATTCTTGTCCCTAGGATTGCCCCTCCATATCCTCATGTATGGTGCCTGTCAATTTAAAAAAATTATATTTAATCTAATCTCTTGAACCATCACACATACACTATTGATAGTGATATGTCTCTTCTGAAATAAAATAATTTATTGTGCAGAAACAATGCTGGGAAATTTTCGCGCAAATTGGAACTTTCTGAAGACAAAATCGAGATGACTTTTGCAACAAATTACTTAGGTAATTAATCTCCTATTGAACAAATTTGAAAATAAGTGAAACTTTGTTTTCAAAATTTTGGAGACCACCTGTAACATTTTACATTTGTAACTATTCCCACATTATTAAACAGGGGAGGAGAATTGGATTTCTTGAGTTTAAATGTTTGTTCTGTTTATGTTTCGATTTATTAATTACTCATTTTCCTCCCATGATCATGTCATATTTCCTAGCAATTGTGGGTTTTTTCTTACCCTCAATTTACTTGTTTTCTGATGATTATAGTGGTTTGTGCAGGTCATTTTTTGTTAACAGAGATGCTTCTAAACAAAATGGAAGAAACAGCAGCAACAAGTGGCATTGAAGGAAGAATAGTGAATGTTTCTTCAGTAATTCATGGTTGGGTCAACAGAGACAACTTTCATTTCTGCAATATGCTCAAGCCTAAAATGTAACACAACATTTTGCTAATAACACAACATTTTGCTAAATACAACACATTTTATGATAATAAACGTTACATTACATAATGTTATGAGTACCTTGACTTGATTTCATCTCGATGGTTTCTCTTGCAGTTACAATGGAACTCGGGCATATGCTCAGTCCAAGTTGGCCATCATTTTGCATGCCAAGGAATTAGCTAAACAGCTGAAGGTATTTTCCATAACATTAATCAACTTTATTTAAATGATGGGGGGGTGTGGGGGTGTAGCGTAGTGATTAAATACTCATTTGTAAGGATAGAGATCGAGAATTCAAACATCGGCCGTTAGGTTTTAAATAAAAATAATAACTTGATTTATACTTAGATGTCCTTATGTCAATCCTCACCGAATAGTGTAGTTTTATCCCCACACCATCTCCTCGACCCATTAAATCCCCTAATCTCTTTAGAATTCGCCAAAAGAAAAAGTACATTCAAATAACACTGAATCTATCTGCTAGGCCATGAGATCATCTATACAAATTCATGTGTAAATTTTGACAAAGAGACACTAGACCGTTTGTTATAAAAAAAATCATATAGTGGATCTCGGATGTTTTAAAAATGTGTAGATTAAAAATTACACATTATTGTATCATAGATTTGTATGTCATGTATTGGCACATTATTTGGGAGATGTGGACTAAACTTGTCTCTATTGACTAATGACAAATTAATATATTTTTAATTTATTTTTAAAATAATGAAATAGGCAAGGAATGCAAATGTAACTATCAATGCGGTACACCCAGGGATTGTGAAGACTGGAATTATAAGAGACCACAAAGGCGTCATAACAGGCATGCAACCTTTTTAATTGTCTCTTATCATAAGCATGCCACTTTTTTGTGCCATTTTGAATGACCTTTTTATAAATGTCTTCATTTCTTCCAATTCAGATTCTTTGTTTTTCATGGCGTCTAAATTACTAAAAACAACATCTCAGGTTTGCCCATATGTCCCTATCTCTACTCAATTCTCCAAATAATTAATTACTTCTCACCAAAATAAATATATGTCCTTAAAATGAATTGGATGGAGTAATATTGTATCTCACAAAAATAAAGTTATATTTTTTTTTTACAGGCGGCAGCAACAACTTGTTATGTTGCTTTATGTCCATTAACAGAGGGAGTGAATGGAAAATACTTCGCAGACTGCAATGAGGTTAATTGCTCGTCTCTCGCCAATGATGAATTTGAAGCTCACAAATTATGGAAGCAGACTTGTCTCTCTATAAAGAGACTATTTATTCATCAACCTATTGTGTCTTAGTAATTTATATAGGCTAATGATTTTTATACTCCAAATTTTGATTACGGCATTTCATTTTTTTTTATTTTTTATTAACTTTTATACTAAAAATGAAGTGCTATTATCACATATTTGGTGTTTAACAATCATCGACCTTTATATATAGCTCCCAAACTCGTGTGAGCATTTTCATGCATCCAATGTACATATATGTCACTTAAAGGAGTTACATTTGTATAGACAAAATTCTCTTATGAAAATGAAATCATTTTTCGAATTGGACTTTCAACATCATGCCTGCAAAATTTGTTTTATTTAAATGATATTGACTCTATGCCAATTTAACTGAAGTTTTTAAAATACTTAATTTTAATCAAAATTAGTCTTCTTTTTGTTGTCATCATCATGCAATATAGTGTGTATCGTCATCTAATTTTATTAAACTTTTAATAAACATATATAAAATTAAATGATTGAATTATTGATTCAAAAATTAATTAAAATTATAACCTTAAGTATGTTGTTTTTTAAAATATGGGTCAAGTAAAAATATGAACCCCTGCCCTCCCAAACTTAGCACTATCGACTTACAGGGTAACATACATGTTGGATCAAAAATTCTGATTCAATAATATTTAACTGATCGGGGACCCGATAATTAAATTTACTCTTTATGCAACCAGACGCTAGGGATGGCCATCGGCGCTGCTGCATTAAACCGCATACTGGGATTTTTCCTTGCCTGCTATTCGAATTTCTCGCTCAATCTGCTTTTTCTTTGCCATACAAGAATCGGCCAAAGCGATTTACAGAATCGTTTCAAGATTGTGATAATCTAAAATTAACTCCAGATTTCGTAATTCAATATCTATAGATATGAAAACAATCAATAATTAAGGGCTATTTGTACACTATTGATAATTTTACTAAAAATTAAATAACTCAAATTAAAAAATTGAAAAGATAATTTACTTTTACTTATTTAGTGAGAGAAATATATGGTTTCAATTTTTTTTTGGTGTAGATATGCTCACTAAATCATTGAGTTATTATTTTATGGACTATATTATTGACTTGTTGTTCAATTCCATTTAAATTGATCATACTAATATGATTTTATTAAAGTAATTCTCTAGGCCTAATGTAAATTACAATCCAATGTAAATACCAATATATTATGAAATAATTAAATATTTATTTGAAATATATAATAAAATTAAAAATAAACTAAAATAAATGACGGCCATGATTCTAAGTAGGGTAAAACCGCAAAAAGTTTTGCCAATTATTCAAACCTCATCGGTTTCTTTGCTAAAAAATCGACCGGTTAAATCAGCGATTCGGGAGGTGCGATTCGGTTTTTTCCAATATGGTCATCCCTACCCGACGCACAGGTAACCTGGCCCGCTCGACTAATTACCCGATCAAAAAATTACAAGTCAATTTAATGTATAAATCAAAATTGGGAAACCCGATACTGGCTCATTACTACCGACCCAAAAATCGACTAATTTGTTTGCAAGTTTTCAAAGTTTAAACAAACTTCCAACAATAAAATCTATGCTTTCAATGCCTCCATATTCATTCACCACCACCGCCTTTCTATTAATGGGCAGCCAAGAACTCCCGCCGCTTCTTCGTCTTCCTCTCTCCAACCACTTCTACCACCACTATTCTCGAACTCTTCCAACACAATCGCAATCAAACAGAAGATTACGGTGGTTTCACGCTTCATTTTTAAGGAAATCACAGCCAAAAAATAAAAGCTTCAATCACAAACCTTAATAATTTAAAAGGGAGAAATTTATCAAAATTTGCCGCCGTAATCAACGAAAGTCTCGGCCGGATTATTTCACCACTTCAAACTAATCTCACTATCCGTAAAATGAATTTCTTTATTTTCGCCAAATTTTATTATTTTATAGTCATGATTCATCCCACGAAAAATCCAAAATCCAAAAATACGAAAAATGAAATTGAAGGTAAAAGTTTCAATACCACAACCAACTATTCTCGAAACTTTGTCCCAAAAATTTACAACAAACAAAACTCTATACGCATTTAGTACAACATATACATACTTTTTAAAGAATTATATTGTTTCTTCACAACCAACTTGTGCTCAAACAAACAGTAATCGAAACTACCCCCATTCGATCCTCGGCCCACGTCCTTTTATACTTGGTCCATATCCTTCCATTCTTGGACCTCATCCCTCCCAACACATTAATAGTGTCTCTCAACTTGATTGTCGACCACATAGTTTTACAACTCCCCATTCTCATTACCCCAAAACAACATAAAAAATTTCAAGCACTGCTCCCTTAATACATGTCAAGTCAATCATTGTTTTAAAAGTCGAAGAGGCAAGTTTCGTGATGGACTGATTTATCCTACAATTCCTTCTGTCAAAGAAGATAGCCATGAGAGTGATGGTTTACATTCTAATACTCACACCTACTGACCTCAAGTAGTCTGGAGCAAGAAATACGGAACCTGACATTAGCATTACTGACCGACAATCGGGGAACAAGCAAAGAAAAAGGGAATTTGCAGTGGAAGATATTCCGCAGCTAATAAATATGTAAGAATTGGTAAAAAATACCAAAAAGGCTAACTTTAGTAACCAAGATAAATAACATCAAATAATGTCACCGTGGATGAACTATAGCAAATTGAAACCATCACTAAACAACGATCAAAAAGAGTGAATGGGGATCGAGAAAGCTCTGGATCATGATGACTTCAATCGTCTATCAGGCAAAACAACAGTTTTTCTGGGGCAAAGAAACTGCTTTAATGATTTATTTAATCGCCGAAGCAAAGCCCATTGGCCCTCGGGGTCACCGCTATCTACCTTCAAGCCTTTAAATTATAATATATGTTCTTTTTTTCTTTATATAACTATTATACCCATATGTCTAAAATTTACACTTTCGTGATTATTATTCCTCAACAACCCCAACATTATTACGAAATCTTATCACTTTTAATTGTAAAAGTGTTCTCGTCAAACCTCTACTGTTGAACTTTTAGTATCTCTTGAAAAAGCTTACATAAGCCCCGAGCATTATTTTTCTAAGTGTGAACACTTTGTTCGAAAAGACATCACGGAGCAAAAGACCAGCGCACTTAAGTATCCTATCTCCTTTGGGTCGATGACAGTAAAGTCGGGACTCTCGTTGGGGAATCTCCTCAAATATTAATTTAAATATTATATATGCTTCAAAAAACTTTTTACTTTTGGAAGCTTTTACTGGAAGTCTTGTTCCGTGGTATATTGGTTGTGTTTATGGTCATCCTCAACTTCATTAGAGAGAAGCGACCTGGGACATTATCTCTAATTATTTTTTCTCCGTTTTCATCCAAACCTTTCTTTCTTTGTGGTGACTTCAATCAAGTCCTTACAGATTCAGATAAATGTCCTCAACCTAAATCTAATATTTTTGAATCTAATTGGCTTCTTAATTTTATTAATTTTGGTCTCATGATTTTGGTCATTCGTCAGAACTACTTGGCCTGAATTCAAGAACGGTGTTAAGATTTTGAGAAAAATCGAGGTACTATATCTAATTACGAAGTGATCTTGATTTTTCCCTCGATAGTACTTCAAGAATCCTCCCGATCCAAAGATCGACCACGCCCCCTTATCATCTCTACAAAAATAAAAAATCCCACCAAACGACCTTTCAAATTAGGTACATTTTTTCACTCTTTCCTAGTTATTATGATGTGTTTTTAAAATGCTTGAATAATTCCCATTGATTTAATACCTTCTTCCCTATTGTCTATTTGATCCCATTCTCAAGCTTTCATTCTTAACTCTAAACTTAAAAAAAAAATTAAAATAGAATAATAGTCGTGTTGGTAATTTATTTCTCCAAATTAAAACATTCAATCTGAATTAGTTCTCCTTCAAACTATTATTATCCCATCAAATTCTTCTTGAAGCTAATCTTAGAAACATGTCTGACTTACTTATTGTCAAGGAAGAAAGGCATTGTCATGAGATCTAAAATGCTTAGAATTAATAGTGGTGACATAAATACTAAATTCTATCACTTGTTTGTTAAACATCGCTCTAAAATTAACTCCATTTTAGAATTACGAGATAATAATATCCTCCTCACCTCTAACCATGATATATTTAATCATTGCTACTCTTATTTGTCTTCTCTTTACACTTCTCCCTCATCTAATAATGTTCAATCATTCACTCATTTCTCTTCTATTGACAATATAGAAACTAAGTTAACCACTTATCAAATTTACGATCTCAATCAACCTTTTATCCCTTCCGAAGTCAACACAACTTTATTTCAAATGCATCCGGATAAATGTCCGAGACCTAATGGCTTCCCTGCTAGTTTTTTTTTTCAAAATAATTGAACTCACGAGAAAATATTAATCGAAGCCACTCTTGATTTTCACCAATGACCATCTGCTTAAAGAACTAAATAACACTCTTATAACCCTCATCCCTAAAGTTAAGAATCCTTCTTCCTTAGTAGAATATAGGCCCATTAGTCTTTGTAATACTATTTATAAAATTGCCTCTAAAACAATAGTGAATCGTCTTAAACCCCACCTTAACTCCCTTCTTTCCCTTACCAAAATGGCTTTATTAACGGTTGGTTAATTCAAGATAGTACTATCTTAGGCCAAGAAGTTACAAATCACATTAGAACTTCTAAATGCAAAAGAATGGATTAGCTGCTATTAAAGCGACACAGTAAAACCTTTGATCGAATTAAAGTGGATTTTTGTTATCGTATTTTAAAAAAATTAGGTTTCCCTAATCATTGGCTAAATCTTATTTTTGAATGTATCTCCTCTATTCAATACTCTATCTTGGTTAATGGATGTACTACAAATACTTTTAAGCCCTCGTGTGGACACAAACAAGGTGATCCCTTATCACCTATTCTGTTTTCAATTTGTACTGAAGCTCTTTCAGCTTCTTTACTCAAAGCCTAAAAGTTTAATAAAATTATGGAGTCTCTATGTTTAAATAGTACCCCCTCTTCTTCATCTCTCTCGCTTTGTATATGATAGTTTATTTTTTATTCACTTAGACAAAAATAGTCTGAACAATTCATGCTAAAAATTATACTCTTTCTGTTCTTAATATCAAAGAATCTTCTGATCTAGGTAGATATCTTAGTATCTCTCTAGATATCTTTACCAATAGAAAAAAAAATTTCCTTCATATTATTGACAAAGTTAAATGGAGAATATTATCCCGAAGTGCCAAATTTTTTAACTTCTCTCGGCGCCACTCTTATCAAACTGGTTAATCTATTCTTGTTTATCCTATAGAAATTGCAATCTCTCTCATATCTTCATGAGATTGATGAATTTTGCCAATTTCTTTTAGGGAGGTTCAGATCCAAATAATATCTATCGATTAATTGGGATTTCCCGATATTAAGGATCGGTGTCTCGCTTTAAAATTTCTACTCATTTTAATTCGTCTCCTCGTCAGCTAAAAAACGGTCAGAATTTCTTTTTACTCCCAAATCTCCGTACTAATAAAACAGTAAAATCTAATTATTATCCTAATACCTCTCCCTTAAATGCACCTCAAAAAAATAATTCTTCTTGAGTTTAGAAAAGTCTTTATGCTGGACTCTTAGCCTTCAATCGCAATATGGTTTGAAAAGTTAATTCTGGCAATTTTGTCAATATTTGGCATGATATCTCGTTTCGATCTTGTACCAATTTAAAATTACTTTAACCCCAATGCATCACCCCCATATCCTACCTTGGTGTCTCAACTCACTACTAACAATTTATCTTGGAACATGGCCTTCCTAAATATCCTTTTTTCTCCCTTCGTCGTTAACCATATAATCAAAATTAGACTCTCAACTGCTGATGATGTCAAAGTTTGGTATATACTCACAATTGAAACAAATGATATTTATCACAAACTAACCCGTGACCACTTTCAAACTATTTCAAAGCCAAAAAATCACCTTAACACACCCCGCAAAGTTTGGAAAAGACTGGAAATTACCTATACCTCAAAAAATCAAAGCCTTTTTATGGAAAGTCCTACTAAATAGGATATCGACTAAAGACATTTTACAACACAAAACTAAAATAGACTTCGATAAAAATTGTTCCTTTTGTACTTCTTTTAAAGAAAGTGTAGATCATATTTTCTTTCAATTCCCCTATATAAACAGTCTTTGGTACAACACTATCAATAGTCATATTACCTGTTCAAAAACTTCTATCTATGATTTTCTAGTCTTTTGAATTTTGAAATCATGGGAGAATAGTTTATATATTAGAAATAACATTATTATCATCAGCTGAGTATTTCCGCTCCATAGAAATGATATTACTTTTAAACAACGCTTTGTTCGACGTTAGTAGTGATCGATCATTCGGGACAAATGCTCTTCAGAAGGATCGATCAATGACCATTATAAAACAAAATACGTTAAGTCTCAGACAGACTTGTAAAAATCCATCGCTGTGATAATATATTGGAAGTATATTAAACCACATTCCTTTACCGCTATCACTTTCTTTTTTAAATCACCACAATTTCAAAACACTCACAGTAGTAATCCAATTTACCTCCGCCTCGAACTTGGCACAACCATCCAAACCATTTGGACATGGATCATCTCAATTAATTCTTTATGGAAACATTACAATTATTGGACGTAAATTCGAGGACGCTAAACATCTGATAGCTGTATTCAAATTATAGAAGAGAAGTTTGAAATTTCGCTTCCGCATTATTTTAAGCCGCTTACGTAATTATTAATGTCGCTTGCTCGAATTCTCGATTCAATTATCATCATGACTGATGGTTTTTTCACACGGATTGGTCAAAGGTACTTCCCCCATATCAGGAAGTCCCATGATTGGGCATATTTCTAAGAACAATGGCGAGCAAGGAATAACAATATCTTTTGGGAGATTAATTTAGGAGCTTACAAATGTTTAGTTGGATGTTTGCTTACAAAAGGGCAAAATAATAAATTCATATATTACTAGAAAAATAACTGCTTGTAGTCTTGTAGATGAAGGCTGAAACCTGAGAGTATTAACTAACTAACTCGTGAAATCGCTTAAAATACCTCAATCCTAAGCATGGCAAAAAAGCATTTAAACTACCCTCGCTTTTATCCAATCGTGAGATTGTTTTTTCTACATAACTGAATTGATCTAATGGTTTTTAAGGCTATAAGCAAATTGTTTACAAAATGACGAAGTCTTAAAACTAGCGCAAGACCCTTAATTTGATATTTGGACAAGCTGATAATTTAAATATTTGTTATCAAAACTTTCCATGTAATCGTTTATATTATCCTAGTTTATTTCATATCTCTCAAGATGGCTATAATGATCGTGTAAGCCCAATGACAGACTACTCATTTTCATAATTATCTACGATTTCTATCTATAAAACTCCAAGATGCTTACTTAATGCAGATCAAACTATCAACTCATAAAGCTGCTGTGGTAGCGAGTCGGGTATCGTCTGCTAAAAACCAGGCCTAGTCCACTAGGCCTAATGCCGCTATTTGGGCCTAACTATACGGCCATGCAGGCCTTACCCACTTGTCAAACTCATGTGATTTATGTCTCCAAGTCAGAAGTCGAAACAAATCGAGGCAAGTGAGCAATATTCACAAAACTAAGAGAAGTAGCAGAGCATAATATAGTGAAAATGCAAGATAGGGCGAAGGTCAACGCAATGCGATCTCTAGTAGTGGTTATTGGTGCTGTAGCATTTGGATACCTCAACTTTCATTTGGGTTTCAAACCATTTTTAGAGAAAGCTGCTCAACAAGAACAAAACCAACCTCAACTACCTGAAGAACCAACAAAAAACCAACAACAAGATTTTGATGACCAAATACTCAGATAAACGCAGACATGAAGATGTATATTTCATATTATATTGCTTATGTTCTTAATTATCGCTTTCAATTTAGTATTTTTTATGTTTGTAATGCTTTTGCGTATCGTTTCTTGAATTACATGTATGATATGTTAAAATTATATCTGCCTTGATTATTCTATTGGTTCTTCAATGTGTTGTTTTGTTTTTGGTTTTGAGGATTCATTGAGGATTTTTCACGAATAGTTGGTGTACTTTTTATTTATTGGTCGTTATGGACTTATGCTAAAACCTTTTCATTTCCCTAACCTAACCAGTGTCAGGGGAGTTGGTACGATGATATGAACCTTAAAAATGGTTCAATTGATTGATAAATGTGGTGACAGAAGATATAACAATACACAATAGCATGTCTTATACCTCTAAACTAAATAGGTTCCACATAAGCAGGTCAATCGGGTCTAATTGTAGGGTACCTTACCACTGTGATAACATTGGTTGCTTGCAAGCAGGGACGGACAGCCTAATGATAAAGGCACCATAAACCAGATTGGACCCAAGAGTCCAGATTGGACACAAGGAGCTTTCCCTTTTTATTGCATGAGCTCCTTGTGTGATACGTTGGAATAGTGGTGTTTGAATACTAGGTCACCTTAATTTACTCCCACAATCTGTCGAGTCGGGGTGTGCGGAGACCTAAGGATTGCACAATTTTTTTTTAGATCGAAGAAGGTTGTTTCTGATAGTGACAAAAGAAAATGTTAAAAGGACTAATTTGGTGTGCCATACATGTGTCAGACATGGTAGTATTAACTCTAATTCACCTACCTGATTCCCTCACTTCGTGTAAGTCGCTTGATAATGGTTGACTTTCTATTTTTATCATCATAGAGGCCACATGCTATAAAATGTGACTGTTAACAATGGTGACAGGGGAGCAAACATGTCCTGATAGAAATGCATTTAGTTGTTTTAGTTAAATGATTGGTAGTTTATGTATGTGGAACGTTGGTCTTGTCATATTGGATCTACATTGGTTTCTATAGACAAATGAAGATGGTTAGACAATGGGGAGAAATCAGCCGGCGCCATGGGAAAGGCCTGGTTGACTAGGCTCCCAGGTCGAAACTCGAAAGTTAGTATTTTACCATAGTGATGCTTTGTATATTTTACCATAGTGAAGCTTTGTGTACAATAAATTTCCCACATAGGAAGATTAAGAGTTCTTGACCCTGCTAATCTTTTCTGAATATACTTCAGCCTTATCTAAGTAGAGGGTTCATAAGTTAAGACCTACTATTGAGACAGTTATGTTATTGTTCTCCCTTATCTAGTTAGCATTTGTAGACTGTCAATGTTAGCCTCTCACTTAAGGTGTTCCAGAGTCCAGACTGAAGAATAAGATATTCATGTCAGGGTACTCTATCAGGTTTCCCTTTTGGAGCAGACGAATCCATCTCCAGGGATGGAGCCATAACTTAATTTTAGAATGGTGAATTTTAATGTCTCCGTCTCTTATCAGCACTAATTTCTGCATAGAAGATCAGAAACCCCTCGATTGCCTATCTTGACTCGCAGCTAGACGTTGAAGACTACTTCTCTTCGTTGTGATGTGCCGCTAACAATTTTTAGCCTAAAGGTATAAAGATTATATATGAAAGAACAATTTATCACAGGTGATTCAGTGATTTGGCGTTGGTGAATTAGTTATCATCTCAAAGTTTGTATGTTGTTCTGTTTATCATTATCCTCATCCATGGTTTCTGTCTCTTGTCTCTGAAGCTGGAACTGTTTTCATAATTTGTTCGTGAAGCTGACTAAGTAGTTACGACTTTAAGAGTCCCCGAAAATCTAGTTTCGTGGTTTAAAACTGTGATGAGTTTTTAATTTTTATAGCTGAATACAAAATATCAATGTTAATCGGACTAGTACATATCTTAATACAGAATGGAAGTTCATTTTCTATAAAACGACCAAACATAAAGTACTAATAATCAGAGTTTAAGTAGTATAAATATAAATATTCATAGTGATGCGATTTTTGAGATCATTGACTACCAGACATTGACTTTTGGGATTTATTGACCGCTGCTGGCGCTAATATCGCATAATTATTATTTCTGCTCAGACATAAGATGTTATATTTATTAATAACCCATTTTTTGGGGTAAAACCTGGGCGAAGCTAAGGCTAATTTCAGCTTGACTTCAAGCTGATTTTTTCCAAAAACGTTTTATCGTATAAGTATGTTCTTGACCTTTATTATAGTTGTTTGAGTGTGACTGTATATATGTCAAATTAGTTTTATTATATTTTGCTAGTAAACTACTGCGAGGCTAGAGGCTGTTAAAATCTTAGCTTAGTCAAGTTGGAAGAGTTGCTATTTTGGAATTGCAAATTGTTTAAAGTGTTAGAATAGCTGCTGTAGGGGGGCCAAATGGTTATGCTGGGTTATTCGATATCATGCTTAGTTTATCGCTCGAGTTTTTAACTAAGTAATATTTCACCTAAAGCGGCTTAACGGTACTAAAAGTTGTTAAAAAGAATTTATAAATCTAGTTTGTAGTAATCGCATTCTCTTCGGTGTTTTATTTAGACTCGAACGCGAGTCATAGATCGACGATTTCTAAGCGCCACTGTATTTATAATATTATTTACGCTTGATAAGTAATTGATAAATAGATACGTGACTATATAATTGTTTATGAATTTATATGATAGTATAATTTGTAGTTGTGAAAATGTCGAATCGTATGACGGTTTATGTATATTATGGTAAATGAGTTTATACATGATCACAGATTATGTATATTATGGGCGCCATATCGGCATGGTTGCGCTGATTGCCGCATTTATCAAGTTTCTATCTCGAGGTCACAGAGTTGCTCGGAATGTTAATCGAAGCCGTGTGTGGTTATGTTCTCAGGCCGATATGTTTGGGCGCACAAGCCGGGTTGCCGGGTCACGCTTGGTTTCATATGTGGTAGTAGCTGCACCATGGCTGTGACGCTGTAATACGCTTCGGAGTCGCTGCGGTGTAGGCCATCCGCAAGGTATTTAGGCTCAGTTACGATATCAGATGGGTGATCAGCGCGGTACCGCCGAAAAAAAAGATATTGTGATTTTACGGCGAATGAAAGCGAGCCCGCCGAAAAGCGATACGATATTATATCGCGGTTACATTGAAAGCCTCGCCTCTGGAAGCGGCAACGACATTTATATAAACGCCTGGATACGCTTATCAAGTGCGCATTGTCTTGCATTGCGCTGATGACAGTCGATGTCACCGTGTTCAAATGTTAATAATGCTGCCTTCACCGTGATATATCGTTTATTTCATGTATAACCGCTGTGGTTTCGGTAATTTATGATGTTTTTGCTCGCTGACATACACGCTATCTCTGGATATAACATGCAAGTAACACAAGTCGAGTCCTCTAGAATGTATATATTGATGATGATTATTATTATGATGCTATGAATATTTGGTATATTCTTTTATTATATATATATATACTCTATCGCCATTGCCTATATTTTGCTGCCACTCCCATTCGAATGCGATAAAGCTTACCACCCGGTGATACGCTTTTCACTCAAGCTTGTCGAAGCACCCCTTCCAACCCGCATCGACAAAGCTATCTGGCAGTCGGGTCAGTTCTGGAGCTTAATCGCTGATTTTACTTAAAGTAGACTTTAGCCTGCGATCCTCAGCAAATATCCTTTATACTAATTATTTTTGTACTGCATCAGATTTTGTTTTTAAAGGCTGAAAATTTATAAACCTGCTTTATGGAGTATTTTGGACTCGTAATGTTATGAAGCTTGCACTTTGGATTTGGATTGTGCGATGCCATCATTTCGTTAAACTCATTTAAAATATTTTGAACTATTTCACTTCTATCAAACTATCGCGCTTTATCGATTTTCAAACAAAAGTATTTTTGGCGTTAACCATCGAAGGCGACTGATATACAAAAGTTGATAACGATCAACCTCGGCGGCGCATTTAATTGAGTATGTCAGCATGTACTGTGGACTTTTTCATCAGAACCCGTAGCCCCTCTCGCTTAGTAGCCTGCCTTGATCAAGCAGACCGAAATTGTTTCTCCCAAAGGAAATTTTAATTTTAATACTTTCACTACCCATCTTCTTGTTGATCTCGAATCCAAATAATGATACCATTGTTATAACGCGTAAGCGAATTCTATAACAGAGAAGGTCAGATGTTCTAAAGACAAGAAATTTAAGAAAGACTCGAAAATAAATGTATATATTTTAAAGCTATATCCTAACAATGCTGTGCCTAATCCACTTGACAAAGCCCACATAACATATGCTATTATAATTGGGCACTGTATTTCAGACTAACTAAACTAAATTTCTTTCGACGCGGTAGATTACCAGACGCCTGTCCGGCTGCACGGTCGGTGCATTATCGATTGACTGACCGACCTCACAAACCACCACCTTTCCATCATCAAAGCTTTGTCCTCACCGGTAAACTTCCCACGGCCACCCATCCCGTATTCACCCCTGTGTCAAGCACGCTTAACATTGAGTTCTTAATGACGAGTCTAAAAGAAGATGAGAGATTCGACGATATTTAAAGAAGATCAATCAAATCAGCATCAAACATATCACACATTTCGCTTGGGCCGTGCATTACATCACTACACCCTTAAGAATAGAATTATTGTCTACACTCATTCCTGTATCGTAATTGAGCCTGCACACTATTCTTACTAACGCACTCAAGGTAGCTAACAACCTTCGTACATCGCAGAAAAACGCATCTAATACAACCCACCCTTACACTATTCAAAACATTAATGTTACACTCCAGTTTTATTTAAAAACTCCCAAATTTCTATTCAATAACCTACACACTGTATTTTGGCATGACTCAAAATCAAGCTCGGAGGAGATGAGGCCTTTAAAAGTGGCTTTAAACCCGCCTTAAGAAAATCCCTTGAGGTCCCGACCAGATCAAGCCTGCATCCTTGTCCCAATCTTCTTCCGAACTTCCTCCAACTTCAACGAATAAAGATCTGGACTCGAATCATGAGGTGTAAGTTCCACCCCTTCCCCCAAACTATCGGTGATTTGATTCAAGTAATCCCGAGGTCACATTTTGTTGTCTAAGAAAAGATAAAAGTAATCAAATGTTGGTTTAACAATAATTGATGGCAAAAATGGAACTTGAGCCTTTTGTACAAGTACACGCATCTTTAATTCCGTGCATGTTCAATCTCCTGGTGTTAAAAGTTGCAAGCAACATATACTAATATTTCTTTAACAACCAAAGTCACTTTTGCATATCTTTACCTTCACTCATAAGTTAATAATCTTGGAATATTAATCGATCACATATAAATGACAACTAATTAAGGTGTTTGATTGTGCATGTATAAGAGAGAAAGATTGCCAGATTTCTGTTCAAGATTTATATGTAGGATACTGTGTTGCTTTGGCCGAATCATGACCGTAGCATTATCTCAGCTGATTTTTCTATTACACTTTGACGAGCCTCACAACGCGACCCACCTAGCGTTACTTGACAGCGACATAACGTGTTTATACATCATATATACAATGTAATATTGTATCATAACATAATTAATCATAATGATCATCTTATAGTATATATGGGGGGTGTCAGATCGCGTGCCGACGCCGCAAATAAATTTTATTTTATTTTTTGGTTTTGCTATTTTTTTTTGTTTTGTTTTATATTTTTTTTGCAATTATCATTTTTTCAATTATCATCAACTACAGTAGAAACTCGATTATTTAATAAACTCACGGGACATGGTGCTAAATTAATAATTCGTTCTTTTTCGCTCCTTTTCATTTTTTAATTTTTTAAATTATCAACTACGCAGTAAACTCGACAAATTAATACCTCGATAAAGCAGCTAAATTAATAATTTGCTAAAATTATAAATAATATATTTTTGATAATTTCATAGACCTCATATAAAAATATAAATTAATACTCCCTATATACTACACTAAAGAATTACACACGCTTTACGCCAGTAAAAACCAAATTAAAGTTCTCATAAATAACTTCTCCCAAAAAACGGGTTAGCCAAGAACGTATTGGGTAGCTTTTTTTCCTTTATTTAAGAAAAGCTGACGGCATGATAAAAGACGTTGATACGATAATTTTGATTATATAAGATAAATAATTAATTGTATAATATATGATTGAAAAAGATAAATTTGAATATGATTTTTAAGAAGCCAAATAACTATCTACGCCTTATTCTCTTTTATATATGTATAGATATTAGATTTTTTTCCTTTTTGCTATTTTTTATTTTTTGGCTTCTTTTTTCGCAATGTTCATTTTGAATTTATCAACTATAAGTAGAAACTCGATAAATTAATACTCTGGGAATAGGGTGCGAAACCATTAATTTCCTTTTTTTCATTTTTTCATTTTTTTTTTGCAATTATCAACTACAATAGAGTACTGAGTAAATTAATACTGATTATTTAATAAACTCTCTAAAATAATATTTTGGCCGATCCCACTGAATAGAGTAGTTAAATAATAATTAGCTAAAATTATAAGATAATACATTTTTGATAATTTGTATAGACCCCACATAAAATATAAATTAATAATTCTTTATATACTACATATTACATTTCCTTTTTTCCCTTTTTGTGGTTTTTTTGTTTTTGCAATTATCATTTTTACAATTATCAACTACAGTAGAAACTCTATAAATTAATACTCGCTTATTTAATAAAATCTCTAAGATAATATTTTTGGCCCGTCCTGACTTGGGGATAGGGTGTTAAATTAATAATAAAGCATTTCTTTTGTTCATTTTTCATTTTTTTCTACGCACGGTCAAGATGCTAGGAATGCTTTTCTTTTCATTTTTCATATATATATTTGTTTTCAGAATTATCAACCTAAAACAAATTCGATAAATTAATAATTGATTATTTAATAAACTCTAAGATAATATTTTTATCTTTCCCGACTGGGATGTGATAAATTAATAATAATTCTCTAAAATTATAAGATAATATATTTTTGATACTTTATGCGCCTATATAAAATATAAATTAATAATTTCTTATGTACTACATATTTCATGAACGATGATATGTTTCGACAACGACTCAATTGTCTTTGTTATTTGTCAAACTAATTTCACTTTGAATTGCCTTTAATTTTTCTTATCATTGTAAAACTTCCTCGGTGTCATTGCGATTAATATAAGATTGAAAGATTCTTTCAAATCTTCATTTGATATACGCATACGTATCGTATAATAATTAAACGGATGTTCAAAATATTTGTAAATTGAGTATTTCACTATAAATTAATAAATATTAATTAATAACGTAACAATTATTTGAAACTAATTTTAACCCATCGTGGACCTTTTAATATAATAATGCTTAGCGCCGAAAAATCTGGTGAATCCATCATGTTAATTAATAAATTAAAATGTGGAGTTATTAAATCATTAACTTAGTAAATCGGGGCCACTTTATATTTCATGTACGATAAATGTCGATGCTGAAATATATAATGGTGTTTGAATCGGTAGCATCGTCAACTAAAATTACGATTCTTTCATCCGTGATAAACTCGTTTTTTCTCATTCTTCCAAGATATCAAACAAGCCCCAAGAGAGGACATTAAAAAATAATCCCCATCTCCTCTTCCCAAGTCGCCGAACCTCTCCCTTCCCTCAAATTTCTTTCTTCGGCCTCCATCTCGAAATTTCAAATATCTTAGAGAGTTTCCCCTCATCATCCTCTTCGATTCAAGGTAAAAAATAAACTTTTGTGTATTTTCGCCGAATGGTCGACTTTGTTGACTTTTTGTATTTCGATTTTACTTTTACGATCGATTCTAGCTTTAAATTACCGTTTCGAATAAATTAAGCATTTGACGAGTAGTTCAGGACGCTTTAGTGGACGTGACGCTTTTTGGGACGGCTCACTTCTGCTTCGAGGTTTAATATGGCATATAATTATTATCTGCGCTAATATAAGATGCGAGACGACAACAACCCATTTTGGGGTAGAAAAGTGTCGTGTACTGCATTGACTTTCGAGTTGACTTCGGTTTGACTTTTTCAAACGCTTAAATGATATAAGTATGTTCTCGGACCTTTATTATAGTTGTTCGAGGTGGAGATCATGATTTATAGGTTGTCGGATTTAATATGTGTTGAAATTAGTTTTGTTAGATTTGAGTAATAAATTTCAGTTTCTGGGATTATAATGTTAGAAATGGCGACTCACGGAAAGTGTTGATATTTGGGCTCATTAAAATTATTTAAAGTGTTAGTATTGGGTTAATGGTATTTAAAGTTTAAGAGTTCAGTTAGTTGGAATTTTGACTCTTAGTTTATCGCTTAAGCTTAACTAGTAATATTTCACCTAAAGGGCTAACGTACTAAAAGTTGTTAAAAGAGAGCTTATAACGGGGTCATAGTAATCGCATTTTCTTTGTTTTGTTTAGACTGAACGAGAGCGCTCGCGGATCGATTGATTTCTGCGCTACCGGGTACTAGCCAAAGCGCGGATCGACTTCTGCTTGATAATATTTACGCTTGATGGCATTGAGTAAATAGATACGTGGACTATATAATCAGGTTAGCTTAACTTATATGATGTTAATTTGTGAAATGTCGAGTTGTATTGACGGCTGTGGTTAGATACATTTATGCCTATATAATTGTCGTATTAAGCATAATACGGGCGCTATATCGGTATTTTGTGTGATTGTCAGATGATTGTTCTATCTCATTGCTATATTGCTGTGGATGCCGATTGAAGCCGCTGTGCGGTCAGGTTTTGTCAGCGATTGATATGTTCGCGCGATGCTATTGCCGGGTCAAGCTGCTTCGTATGGTAGTACACCATATTGGGGACGCTGGGTACGTTGAGTCGCATGTGAGGTCAAGCTGGACGTGGGTGTTGTGATATCAGGGCGATCATATGAAATAGAAAAGGATATGATATTTTACAAAGGAAATGGGCCATTGAAATCACGGAAGTAGGCAACGACATTATATAAATGCCTGACATGGCTTATCAAGGCATCATTTCGTATCATATGACATCATGGACGCTATCAGATCCGAATGCCGATAATGTCAGCCATTTCGCTTTTCGTGAGTCAGGTTATACTATCAAGCAGATAAATTGGCTGAGAATTTGGCGATGTTTTGCTCGCGTGGTTAAGCGATATGCTATCTCTCGGATATAACATGCTGGTTAAATATAAGCCGAGTCCTCTAAAATGTGTATATGTCACGATGATTATTATTATCATGGGACATATGAATATTTGGCTTATCAGACGCCATGAATATTTGGTTTATCTTTATTTTATATATATATACCTATCGCCACGCCTATATCTGGCTACAGATCTCATCTTGACGCTGATGTTTACCACCCTGGATATATTTCCACTAAATTGCCGAGCCTTACCCCTTCCAACCTCCGTGACGACAAAGCTATCTGAGAAGTCAGTTGAGTTCTGGAGCGAATCGTTGATTTTACTTTAAAGTAGACGGCTAAGATCCTCTAAAGTACTATCTTTCTCTCACTCATTTTTATGTAATTGGGATTGTGGTTTTGTTTTGGAGTCAAAATTTATAAACCTGCTTTATGGAGTATTTGACTTGGTAATGTTATTGAGGCGATTTTCGATTTCGGACAGCGGGACGCCACTTACTGCTAAACTCGTATTTTAAAATATTTCACTTCAACCATTTACTAATCAAACTATCGTGCTTTTACTGATTTTCAAAATGATGAGCTTTACAACCATCACATGTTGCCTTTGATATACGACACCCATCCCAACCCTGCTGCATTTATCTTTGGTATTGTGATATTTACAAGTGTTGCATTTCTGGTCTGTCAATAGACAGGCCTGTTGCTATATTCAAAACATGCATGGACACAAAAACGAAACTAAATAAGTAGATGATCATCAACCATCAATTCCATGTCTATATGCATCAATGGACTTAAAGTAACATCATGCATGTGTTCTCGTAAAGATGGGTAACCAAATTTTTTTTTTTTGACTAATCATCCGTTTGTCCCTATATTATCGCATAATTTTCTAATTCTCATTTCAACCATCAATTCTTTCTTTAAACGCCTTAAACCTATTATTTTAACTTTAAAACAACAAACGATTTATTTTATCCCTAACACTCAAATTAATGATAAGTGACACATTTAAAAATATTTTACACATTCAAAATAAAATACTCACCACTTTCTTCTTTCTGACACACCCACCATACCCCTACCCCATCCCTCCTCCTCCTAAACTTTTCCCGAACTTCTCAAAGAACCATCACTTTCTTCTCTTTCGACACACCCCACCTTATCCCTACCCCCATCACTCCCCTCAACTTTTTTCCCCTCGAACTCAAATTAACTATCACTTTCTTCTTCGACAAACCCCGCCCCCTACCCCTAATAAACTTTTATCCCCCCTGAATCCACTGTCTAATCATTAAACCTCGTAATTTTACTATAGCCACGATGATTCAATGACAAATCAGCCAAGGATTTCCGAGTGAATAAAATTAAGGAAATTTCTTCTGTTCCGACACTTATTTCGCTAGAACAGTTCTGAAAATTTAATTCCAACATCATATAAGAGATTTCGTTTAGGAATGAAATCAAATACAATTGATATATGATATATACACATCTATTAATCAAAGAAACTCTTTATTCAAGTAGTTATGGGGTTAATTATTGCAAAATAATATTTTAACAATCGAATAAAGTTAAGAAATGGTATATCACTGCTTTAGTGAAATTCAGTTTGATATCTACTAAATAATTAACCTTATCAATTTGACTTAATGGGCCTAAGGATATTTAATCCAGAGCCTCTATCCAAGTTATGCCTCGCACCAATTCCCCTGAAGCAGAAAGATTTTCACATACTTTCCTGTGGCTCCGCGAATTCAATTACGCGGTGACTTTCTTGCGCTGCTTAATACTACGTAGCCTTTCCAAAGACCTAATTTTACGAGATTTCCAGCTTCAACAGCTACTCTTGATCATGTAATATCCAAGTCAGTACGTTGCTCACAGAAATCTTATATTTCACATTTGATTAAAATTGTGACACTAGAAATCAATTTAAAATTTACCAAAATGACATTAATATGAAATTGGGAGATGTTAATAAAAAATGGTTTCAAAATCCTTTTATATCGATCTAAAAAAAGTTAATCAAACTATTACGAGTTATTAATCACGGTTTCGCATCATTTCATATACTCCTTACAAGGACACTCTCTATTACACTTCTATTATTTGTCTATTTTCTCAATCGTTCAAGAATCCAATCTTATCCAATCATATTTCTATCGGTATCTACTACTATATCTAATTTAAAATAATTGATATTTATCTTTTCGGGACATATATTTGACTATTAATAATTTTGACCATTAAAAAATATAAAATATAAAATGTTATCCGGAAAAGAAAACACAAAAAATTGAATTGTAGTAGTGTTTATAACGTGAAAGATAATTGGTTGTAAGCGACTGGAAGAAAATGATCCCGAAGCCCGAGCTGATCCAATATTTTTCACTTCTTAACTCATAGATTTATGATATTTTAAAAACCGAAATATGTTGAGGCTATTTTGTGTTATTATTACTCTGTATATGTAATGAATTTGAGATCGACAATAAAAAATTTCTTAAGATCACCTGTCTCATGTGGTAATTTCTAACAGAGGTATACATATTAATTTACTATAAATTGTTCAGATAGTGATCTCTCATATTATGTTTACTTGCTATCGCGATACAATCCAATAATTAAGTATTCAAAGAATTACTTCTATATTAATTCTTGTACAATTGATATAATATAATTAAAATTATATAAATAATGATAAGTGGAAGAAAATGAAAAGATAATAATCGCAAGTAGATTAATAAGTGAAATAAGTAAAATCCGACATCTTCCCACATTAGATTATATTCTACCCCCACATAAGAAATCAGATGTCAAATTTAAAAACGCAACAAATACCAAATGTTACGAGTTCTCAAAGTTGATAATGTATGTATAACTACTTAATATAACATTGGGTTCACAAAATAACTTTAATCGCTTCCCTACCTCATTAGATATAAACAGCACGAACAGCTAATCAAAGAATCCCCATTGGAGAGCCCTGGGCTCGGCTCGCTTTTTATTGAGCCGAGCTTCTGTTCTTCTGGCCTCGTGAGCCTGCCGGGCCACACTGCAATAAGAGTAATTAATTGCTTTGTTATAATTTCGCTGATGACTAATTTATCAATAACCAAGCGTTGTTATATGATGACATTTTTTGTTATAAATGTCAAAATCCAATTTATTTATCGACAATTAACGTTTCATCTCTATTATTTTTACGGAAATTTTCATTCCTTGTAAATTGGACTCAGATCGCTGAAGTTAGCCTCTGAGCTCCTACGCTTTTGTGACCGAGCCTAGCAAAAATTCCTCTAGCTCCTGGCCTCTACCGACAACAACTCTAATTAAGGTAACAATGAATACCTCCGCTCTATTTGCCGATCATCTAAAGAAAATTTATCTTCTCATTATAAGTTTACTTTCGCTTCATTTACGAAAGAACTTTCGTATCAGTTTCTTGCTTCCTAATATTCCTTTTTTATCGACATAATTTTTCTCTCATCAAAATCGCATAATCAATTATCGCCTTAATAAACATGCTTTCTAAAAATCAAATAAATGTAGACTGATGAAGATTAAATATAACGCTTTTGTGTGTCATACACTAGCATGAGAGTCCCATTTGGTGAGCTAGATAACTTAAGAAGCATTTGCTTAAAACGATATAATTGTACTTTACCTTAATTCAAAGTAGGAAGACGTAACTACTCTCTTACAAACATCGCACGCAACTTACTGTTTAGCTTAATAAAAAAATACGAAATACCTTAAATGCTCATATATAAACCGACAATAAAATATCTTGGGCTTATAATATATAGGATGATCGAACAATATAATTATGTAATCATGATACTTATTGTATAATTTGTATAAGCTCGAGGATGGTTGGGGGGACACAGACCTAAATCAACTGTAATAAACAAACTTATAAACTTACATATATAGCGGTTACATTTAATCCACTAAACCACTATCCTCTTACAGCCCCCACCCACGCAGCACCCCACACACAGGTCCCCCGTTATCTCCCCTCAAATAACCCACATTTCCTAAGTCTTCCTCCCATGATTATCATCTTGCTTTATAGTTACACCTCTCTCCCTTTTCCAACTTTCTTCCTTCCATAATTCTGCCATTTCATTTCTCATTCACCAAATAAAGCTACACTACATTAAAAAAATACCATAATTCTAACTTAACTATATTCATCATCATGATCGTATTTATTCACTTGCTCACTTCAACTCTTCACTCCCATATAAACATACATAGTTTACTTTCTAAGAAAATGTAAATCAAGAAAAACAAGTTATTTGATCAGAATGTGTAGAGTACATAATCCTGAAACCATACCAAGTTTAGAAGTAATTAAGAAGATGAAGCGTTTAAGGATGTCTGAACCATCATTAGGCTTCATTGGGTTCCTTCTTGTTACTATTCTTGTCATTTTTGGCTTCTTTTTGTTTGATTATAAGGGTGTTATTAAAGGGGTAAGATTTAATTCCCAATCTGAGAAGATATTGTGGTTGAAATTAAATGGGGTTGTTGGAAAAGGGACAAAGAATGAATATTTGAGTGAAAATGGTTCAAAATGTGATATTTTTAGTGGTGATTGGGTTTGGGATGAGAATTATCCTCTGTATGAGTCTAGAAATTGCAGGTTCTTGGATGAAGGCTTCAGGTGTTCTGAAAATGGAAGGCCTGATTTATTCTATACTAAGTGGAGGTGGCAACCTAAGGATTGTAACTTGCCCAGGTTCTTCATCTTAAAATCGTTAATTGTTTCTTTTCTAATTATATAGGTTTAATTATCTGTTTAGATATTGATTCGCCACTGAATTATGAGCTTAAGGAAAATCGTTAAGCATGTGCTTAAACAATGAGGACCATTGGATCAACCACTTATGTGTACATATTTTTTATATTTATACTTATATATATAAAAACATCTATGTATGATCTAATGGTCCGAATTGGCTTGAGCATATGCTTACGGATTTTCCTTAAGCTCCTAACCCGGGCTCGAGAGAAAATAAGTCATTGGATTAGATGTTTCTTTGTAGTGTCAAGTGTGTGTTATTTGATGTTGTTTTCTGCTTGTCTTTATTTTTAAAAGTTTGTATCAATTATATGGGATATCTCCAATGATTTAGTTAACAAGTTTGGTGTGAAAATGATTGATTCTGACTTCTATGGTTGTCCTGATTTTGTTGACATTATCTCGTGACCAGTTCAATTGGAGCTTTATTCTTAATGCATCTCTTTGTCTTTTCTTTTGATGTTTTCTGTTACAACTCTTCTTTTTCTTTGTTTTGAACAACTTCTTTTTCTTGTTTGGTTTTCTTTAACCTCTTCCAAACATTATATTTGGTAATAAAATGATGGATGCTAAATTGAACTTGGAAAATACCCAAGATTCTTTAATTCAAATTTTGGAGTCTGGAGATGATTCTACGAATCGGTGGACCTAATTCGGTGTGGGGACTCACTTTCTTATGTTCTTTCTCTGCCAATAAGATGATTTTTCAACCACTAGGGAAACTGAACCATGGCCTCGGCCATGGAAATGTGGTTCCTTTGCCATTTAGCCGATTTGATTCTTATTTTAAACCCCATCTCTTATTTGGTTCATTGCATGATGATGCATCATGTATTGACATGTTTAGATGTTAGTTTTATGTACTGCTTGATGTCCAATCATACAACACACTCACATCATGTTATAGAAATTCTGGTACATATATGAGTTATAAGATCTTTAATATATTCGACAATGTAATTAATTTAGACTTGATGGTTTTATGCACTTGTTTCTGAGATAAGAAATATCGAATGGAACACGAAAGAAGAACAAGAATTAAAACAACCTTTTTACTGAACATTATTTCTCATTAAAGAGATTAATTTTCATACGCTGTATATCATTGTCGATGGATTATTTTCACAAGTATGACATAGAAATTACCACAGACTCTAGAATAATGATGACTGGAAAGAGGCACTGCAAGAAGGAAAGCAGAAAAACTGTGAAATTGTTTGGTTACTAACATGTGTTGGATGTTTTTTGAATTTAAAAGATATTGTCATCGGTACTTTTAATTCTCTTTTGTAATTTGGTATCATGTAATAGTCATGAAGGCTATAAACAAGTTACTTTTAATTAATATTAATGAATTATCTATATAAAAAAAAGAACTTGATAAAATAGTATGTTTCTCTAACCTCTTGGCGATTGAGTATTCATTCTATTTCTGCCAGAATGAATTATTTTAAAATGAATGCTGATTCTTGCATCCTGAAAATGATTCACATGTTATATTACAGATTTGATGCAAAGAGGATGCTCGAGAAACTTAGGAATAAACGTGTAGTATTTGCAGGAGACTCGATAGGAAGAAACCAATGGGAATCGCTTCTTTGCATGCTTTCTACTGCTGTCCCTAATAAGGACTCTATCTACGAAGTGAATGGAAGTCCAATAACCAAGCATAAAGGATTTTTGGTGTTCAAATTTATTGAATACAACTGCACGGTGGAATACTACAGGGCGCCATTTCTTGTCCTGCAGAGCCGCCCTCCAGCCAATGCTCCAACAAAAATAAAAACTACACTGAAGTTAGATCAGATGGATTGGAGTTCGACAAAATGGAGGGATGCAGATGTGCTCATTTTTAACTCTGGGCACTGGTGGAATTATGAGAAGACCATAAGATCGTATGTTTTATCTATTGAACTCAACTTTCTGTCAATAATTTTTGTTTATTCGGTAATGATGAAATAAACATAAATATATATTTGTTTAACCAGGAAATGTTACTTCCAAGAAGGACCAGACTTGAAGATGAATATGTCAATTGACACGGCATACAGGAAGTCATTGCACACCGTGATGGAATGGATATCCCAAGAAGTTAATACCAGCAGAACTCAAGTCCTATTTCGTACATATGCACCAGTTCACTTCAGGTTTGCTTCAGTTGTTTTTCTTTACGCAGTTTCTCCATTTCTTTTGCCTTCACACTTTAGCATCTCCAACGAGTTGGATTAATGCTATGTCATTACCCTAGCCAATGAGTTCATTTGTCTAGGCCTTTTCGATTACATTTATTGCTGCAAAGCTGTGAAGTCATGTTTTTAGCAGTAACTCCCTAATCAAAGCAAAATTATCTGTGGTGGTATAGAGGTGGAGACTGGAAAAATGGAGGAAACTGCCACATGGAGACTCTCCCAGATTTAAGTTCTTCACTGGTACCTCCTCATACTTGGACGCGTTATACCATTTTTATGGAATTAATGGATGCTCACCTAAACCTCTCTGATGTACATGTGCTAAATGTAACACATATGACATCAAGACGAAAAGATGGACACTCATCAATGTATTACCTAGGTTCTAAGGTAGGTCGAGCAGCCATGAATAGGCAGGACTGCAGTCATTGGTGTCTACCTGGAGTCCCTGATACATGGAATGAGCTCCTTTATGCCCTCTTTCTAAAGCGTGACAACATTAACGATTGGAGATCATCGATCTCTCATGCATAGGTGTGATATGTGCACATTGTACATGATCCTTTCTTGCCTGGTGAGAACAGTGAACATAATGCAATTGGGTAAAAGCATTTCTATAAAAGGATAGAGTCCGTATCAAGTATGCAGTTTGTCGAGAATTTTGGTTTAGGAGGAAAACATAGATCCAAATTCAAATGAAAATTTAGACAGGTACATAGTTTTTCTTTTTAGTTTACTTAGGTGTATTTGTTTTTATACAACAGATTCACATATAGACACCATTCATTCTTATAATTTAATTGTATTGTTAATGACAATGAGACTTGGACTTTGTTTTACACTTTTAGAGACTTAAGTGAAATGAAAAATATTTCTGCAATTTTAAAAACTCTGCTCCCAAGTCGAGGGAAGCTTCACTGGTTGGTTTACTATGCCTTTACTTTAATTCGCATTAATATTAACATTAACCAACTGATTCAGTTTATACAATAGTCATCCTAGCCTCTTTACTTAATGATGTAGCAGTTTTGAAATATCATAATTTATAAATAATGGTATTTTTGAGTAATTACGTATTATATTGTTCCAATAATATTGAAATACTATAATTTATCAATAATGATATTTATTAGAAATAATGAAATATCATAATTTATGAATAATAATATATGCCATCAGTAAGCAAGATGGTTGTATATATTAATTAACAATGATCAAAATCAACAAATTGTGTGGCTTCAATTTAAATACACAACTATAATTTGATAATCATGTAAATTAAAAAAAAAAACTATTTCTATTTATCTTTAACATATATAGCTATCGATGTACAGTCGTGTGCGAATTTATTTTTTTGTTTTGGCGGTGCTCATTTAAAAAAACTAATGACACATTAAATTTCATTAAAATATTAAATTAAACTTACAACAAACAATATAACATATCTTAGTGATAATAACTCTAGAAGAAAAATACATGACAAGGGTAAACTTGCTATAAATACAATATAACATATCTTTGGTGATAATAACTCTATAAAGAAAATACGCCTCCTATAAGATACCAATCGCAGAAAGAAATGCAGAAATGCCGCGACATCTCTCGCTTCTTTCATGGCCTCTGTTCACCTCTTTGTTAGAATCTCATATGAGTATCGTTTATGAAGAACTACTCAACCCTTTTTTTCTAGAAAGAAAAATACATGGCAAAGATAATATGAATGAAATAATCAAATTTATCTAAAAGAATACATGATGGGAAGTTAAAAATGCATAGTGTTTATTCATTAATTTGGACTAGTGTAATATGTGGATTGATTCTGAAAAGATCATGGGACTTTAAAAATAACCTATAATCCCCCCCTTCCTCAATTGCCATTATGTTGGTAGATTTACATATTTTATTAACAACTAAGAAGGAGACGCCATGACGATGACATGTAATCGATTTCTCAAATATCTGACACATTTTTTAAGTTTAATTCAAAATCATTCTAGAATTATGTAAACTTACACTCCTTCGAATTTTTTTCTAATTAATATTTTTATTTTGAAATAGATACTTTGATCAATTAATAACCTGCTTAAAATATAAGATGAAAAATTACGATAAAATAAGATGATTAAATTTTTTTTAAAAGATCATTAGTATCAATTTTATAGTACGATCGGGTTACTTTTTGTTGATATATTTGTTTTATTTTCTAGTATATTTATTTCAAGTATAATTTTATTAGTAATATTACTTAAATGATTAATATATATTATTATTAATACATATTCAAAAAAAAATAGTAAGTTTTTATAAACTTAAATAATATATGTCAATTAGGTATGTAATAATATTTTTTAGTAAAACATTAGTATAGTAATATAATACTAACATCCAAAATTACATTATTCGAATAATAATCAATCAACTTTGACGAATAGATAATTACTTTTCAAAGATGAAAGACTTTCAATTCTAAAACATCTCATCTCGCTTTCTCCAACTAAGAAAGTTAAAGATTTTTTTTACACGACATTAATCATATTAATATTGCTTTAATTTCGACATTTCATCAACTAACTAACATGTTATCTATAATAATAATATTAAGGAAAATGATTTGATATCTATCAGATGCTTTACTTTACATTTTGCTACTCACATGCTCGGTTAGTAACGTAATAAAATTCGCCGGTACTCGCCATGTCAAACAGTTCGTATATATTCAAGCCATGGCTCAATTTTGTACATGGAGCCGGTGAAAATAATTTATTTGGAATCGTAATACTCATATATGACTTTATCATTATTTGTTAACTAAAACTAAAATTATTATTAGTACAATACCTATTATAATTTAAAAGGATAATTAATAATAATAATAATAAATAATAATAATAATAATACTAATAATAATATTAATAATCACGAACGTGACATTTCAGAATCATATCCACTTAACGCTACATTTCAGAATCAAGACGGGCAGAAAGATATATATCAACTATACTCAAATTCGTATTGCCCATGTAGTAGATACAAATATTAATTTAATAATTTGATGTCCTCCTACTAAATATATTGACTAATTGATCATCAATATAGTATCATCGAATTATTTATTTTGTCTGCTTAAATTTGTATGATTTAAAAAAAGTATATGTATCGAAATTTTTGTGGATCTCAATATATAAAATCTATCTCAGAGGAAATTAAATAATAATAATAATAATAATAATTCTACACACAACATATGATTATTTAACTAACATCTATTATAATAATAACAATAGGTCTACATAAAATATATTATTATTTAATAGTAGTTAATTTCTCTTTTATTATATATTATTATTTAATAAGAGTTAATTTCTATTGTAACTCATGGCTTATCAATTAAGAGGTCGAATTATTAATTAAAAAGATAATATTTTGCCTAACTTGGGATTTTTGGCAGGCTAAGAATTTCTGAAGAATTACTAATACGAAGTTAAAAAGATATCCCTTTATTCACATACTTTTATATAGTACAGTATCGATTAGTGATTATCAAAATTATCATTTAATAATAATCATGTAAAAAGAAAACTCTCTCTCTCTACATGATAGAATTGTTCAACATAGAAAAATAGATATCAAAACTTAAATCAACCAATAAAAAATTAGATTAGGAGAAAGCTCGGCTTATGGTTTATTGATAAATCAGTATATCGGTAAAAGTACATATGGCTATCAATATGCCATATAACGAACGAGACCATTATCACAATTCTTTATCACAATCCCCTAAAAAGATATACAATTCAATCAAGCAAAATTGATTATTTATATGAGAATTGAAAAAGGAGAGATATATTAGAGGCGGGTTTAATAGCTGAAGCTAATTTGGATAGTATGGTCAGAGGTGGATATATATATATATATGAATCATATATTAAATATTAAAATAGACAAATAAATACAAATATTATTAGTTAAATGATAAAAAATATAAATAAATTACATATTAATAAGAAAGAATCAATATTAATAATTGTACCTTTAACTTCATTCAACAAAGGATATATGAGTTTAGAGAGGATATGAGATTTATAATTGTGAGGAGAAATCTATAAAAATAGGATATATCACTTTTGATTTGGTTAAGATGATAAAATTAAGTATATAATTTTAATTTAAAAATCTCTTAAACATTTTGATAATATCTTACTTCATCCAGTCTTTAAAATAGTTAGTTATCAAATAAAATTACAAAAAAAAGGACTCAATTAATTAATTTTAAGTTCTTATTAGATTTAAGAAACACCTTATGACAAACCCCATGGACGGCGAATCATATCGTCCTGACCGCCTGGTATCGACTCATCCCCGTATTCATCTCTATCATCGGATATTCACCGGACTTGCATATTTTCGGTTAAAAAATTGGATCTGTGATCGAACTCCGATAGTTATCAAGGTACCGGGTCCAGTCCGACAACCAAAATTTCCAATATTGAGAAACGGATTGAAAACTAAAAAATTAACAAAATCTAAAATAAAACCTTAACCTAAAACCCCAAAATTGGAACCTTAATTGAAACCCCCCAAAAATCAATTCTCTAATTGAAACCCACAAAATTGAAACACAAATAAGTTCACATTGAAATTGAAAACCTTAATTGAAAATTTGAAAACCCCCAAAATTCTAAAACCTTAACAAATTGATTAATTGAATACAAGAAGATATTCGCACCAACACGACACAATTAAACATAAAGATGAACAGGAAACTCACAAATCCATAATGAAATGGTCTCACAAATTCATCAAATATTTCTTAAAGAATAAATTGGTAGCTTGTTTGTCACTTTATTATTTAGTCATAACCCAGATGAATTTTTAGTTCTTCTATCTTTGTGAGAAATAAAGTAAAAAACGGTAAATATTGTTGGATATGAAAATCTTGTTGGTGAACGCCAAGCAAACGGGACGGGAGCCGATGCAGGCTCAAGAGGGCGGGAGTGCAAAAGCGATTAAACGGAACGGCAACGGGCTACTGAGGATTTGTATATATACCTTCCTTATCTGCATTTTAGCTGCTAGTTGGTCCGTCCTAATCAAGTTACCTGATAAAAAGAAGACTCCTGCATTCCATCAAAACAAGATCGGAGTAGTAAATGAGCCGAATTTAATCGATCTCTGCCTCTCCTACCAGCACGCACTAACGGATCTACATCGCTCTAGATTTTCATCCTCTATAATTTTTTAGGTACTAAAAGATGATTTTTTTTTTTTGTTATATACTCCCTCGATTCCTAAATGTTTGTGACATTGTCCTTTGATGGAAATCCTAAATTGGTTCCATTTAGTTCAAAATGTAAATTTTGGGCCGAGTTGAATTTAAATTTTTCAAAATTTTATATACTTTTCAAAAAATTTAAATTACGAGGAGTTAATCAATAAATTATCCACGATAACGATACCTAAAGAAGCCAAATTTCAAAAGTTGGATAATTGACTTTGATCTCGAAATTAACATTTCCTCGCTAAATCTTCACATCTCCGATATTAATCCAAGACGCACAAGTGACCAAAAGTCAAGCAACTTTGCCGAGTAAACTTACAGAATGCTAGATCAAGTTTTATGTAATTTATTTTTAATTAAATCATACTATGACATTTGATTAAACCCAAATTACAAATTAATGCCATTATTAGAAACTATTTCGACAATTATTTCAAATTATGTGTTAAAAAAAACTATGGTACACATATTATAAATCAAATGCACAAATTTATTGCAACGATCCATCAAAACTAAGACTAATAATTTTCACGATACGACAACGTAGATGTCATGTCGATTTTTCCTATCCAAGACTCCAAGCAGATAGAGTGTACACAACCAAACACGTTGAAGAAAACAAAAACTCATTAGTTGACATTTGACAATGTCAATCTCCCCTAACAACTTCCACACTTACTCATTCGTTCAGATTACTCTCAAGGTAATTTCCAAATATACAATAAAATAAATTAAATTAAATATCGTTATGTGTTGAAGATCTTGCATGGTAATGCCAAATTTTCATTTGTATTGAAATGAATTCGTATTTGAGTTTACAGTTTTTTTTTATTGGTATATATATTGCATGTTACGTTGATGAAAATGTGATTGTTGTGATCAGGGTGCATGCAGTTTTTAGATGTTTGTGACATTATTGGTTATATTCTTGATTTCTGAATCATATTTTGGTTATTATGATGTTGCATAAGTGGGTTTGATTGGATTTATTTTCAAGAATCGAATTACTTAAAGAAGGGTAGAAAATATGATGATGGATTGATAATTTTTAATGGAGGTTGTGAAAATAGTGCATTTGTTCATGTGAGGGCATTATTGTGGACATTGTTGAAATGTGGAACTAGATGCTCTTGAAAATGATTAGACTTTGAATTCCAAAAACCGAAACCCAATTGAGCTATGACATAAAGAGTAAAATGGAAATGTTTTCGTCCATTTCTTTAATCTTTTGGTAAGTTGCTCTGCATTTCTGCCTTTCGATTCTGCTTCAAGCTTGTAAGTTGCTCTGCATTTGTGTTGCTCTACTGTGATTCTCAGTTGTGGTGTTCCGGGAGCTAATTATGAAGCCTTTGGCTTACATATTCGGTGATATGTATAGGTTGTTGAGTTGATTTCTCGCTTGTTGGTTAACCAATAATATTATTGATAACTTATATGTACTTCGTATTATGATAAAGGCAAGGATAAGAGATTATGTAGCAAGGAGTAAGAAATTATGTGATCATTTTGATAATGAAGAAGGCTGTAAACATTGAGGATTGAACTATGGAGATAGTATGATGTCCCTTGATCATCAAGGTTGAACCATCTACAACTGCTTTTGTAATCATTATAGTCGGCACCTTGTTGTCATTTTTTGTAATATGCTAGCCTTCATCTAAACTGAATAAATTATCTATTTTATCTGCATCTCTTTATTTTTTACTGCATCAGAAGTATTGCTATTTCTCTTTCTAAAAAAGAATTAGTGGGTCATATTTTCTCAATAAATCCTAAGAGAAAGAAAATTTGATAGTTATCCAAGCTGATCTCTTATTCCCTCCTCTCAAGGTCAAGCAGATTAAAAACGAGCACTAAACGCTGCACATTGCATCGTTTCTTCAACTAGTTAGACATTATATAAACAACTCATTTGACGCCTGGTTAACAATCTTAGAAGAAAATGGTGTGTGCATCACTTTCTCTCATCTCCTTGATCATAATCTTCCCAATCTCTCTCGTACTCCTACTTTTCTTCCTTGTCCGTCCACGTCCAACCCAAATCCCAATCAAGAACCGCCATGTGTTCATCACAGGTGGTTCAAGCGGGATAGGCTTGGCATTGGCTCACCAAGCCGCTTCACAAGGTGCACAGGTCTCGATCCTTGCGCGAAGCCTCACCAAGCTTGAAGAAGCCAAGCAATCCATCAAGCTGGCCACTGGCATTGATGTTGACATATACAGTGCCGATGTCAGAGAGTTTGAAGCTGTTAAGAGTGCCATTGATGAGGCAGGACCCATTGACATTTTAATTTGTAATCAAGGTGTGTTTGTCGCTCATGAGCTTGAGAATAGCCCATTACAGGAGTTGAAGTTCATGATCGACATCAATTTAATGGGGACTTTCCATTTGATCAAAGCTGCTTTGCCGAATATGAAAAGCAGGGTAGGCCGTGGACCAGGATCAATTTCACTCATGTCCAGCCAGGCTGGCCAGGTTGGTATACAAAGTCCAGCTCAAATATTTCATAACGTTATATGTCTTTGAAAAATATATTTTTCTTGCATATTTGTGAATAGAGTTGCTTTGGTGCAATTAAGATTTATGTTGGGAACATTTGTCCAGAAATGAATCAATACCACAATGAATAAGTGTAGACTTTATAATACATTAACAGGTAATTCAACAATACTCTCACACACCTAAATAAGTTCCCCAAGAGCCACTGATGTGTTGGCTTATTCATACACCTTCGAATGCACATTTTAGAAATCATATCTGATCCTTGGTCCATCTGTTATCCTTACAAATGATAGTGATTTGTCATCTGGTGATTTTTTTTTGTTATCCTTACAAATGATAGTGATTTGTCATCTGGTGATTTTTTTTAGGTTGGTATCTATGGCTATACAGCTTATTCAGCTAGTAAATTTGGACTCCGGGGCATGGCTGAAGCATTGCTGCAAGAGGTTATTGGATATGACATTCATGTATCGCTTATTTTCCCCCCAGACACTGATACTCCTGGACTTCTGGAAGGTCTGATATATCGATTTGATGGTTTTTCATATAGATGTCTTTCATTGGGTATCTATTTTCAATAAAATTCCCTAATTCAGCAAAATTCCATATAGAAACTGTAGGTGAATTTGAATATCCACTACATCATCATGTTCGTGCCTTGTCCAACATTTTGTTCTTCAATCTGTCTATTTGGATTTACAACTTGAAAAGGACTGTTTGTGTACTTCTCTGCCGTCTGCTCCCTTTTTCAAGCAAGAATGAATTTTGTGCTTTCAAGATCAATGTCTACGGATAATCGTTGTACAGCCTAACCTAATCTATTTATAATCGCTGAGAAGAATCATTAGTCCGTGCTGAGTGTATTTATTGGAAAATCTGCTTAGATCATGAACTTATGTCTCTTTTCGATATGTGATTTTAAGTTACTGTTAGTGCCCTTTCTTTTCTCTAAAGAACTACACTTCCGTTCAATTCTCTTATGCAGAGAACAAAAGTAAGCCAGAAATCACCAGCATAATAGCTGCTTCCTCCGGTTCAATGAAAGCTAATGAAGTTGCGAAAATTGCTTTGAGAGGAATTAGATCTGGTCGGTTTTTTATTCCATGCAACCTTGAGGGATTTGCACTCTGCCTAGCGACAGCAGGCATGTCGCCTCAGAGGTCTGTGTTGATGGCTCTCATCGAGGTTACTGGCGCTGGCATAATGCGTATTGCATCTCTATGTTTCCAATGGAGCTGGTATGTAATTATTGAGAAATGGCACGCTCGAAAGAGGTAGTCAGTAGTCACTAGTAAATGCTTTACACACTTGAAACTAGAAGCTTAAAATCCTTGAATTTTTGGTGCACATTTGCCTCTCCAATGCCCCTGTATTTTGTAGAAGGCTAGAAGCGCTTCAATTTCAAGATCTTTTACTTGTATTTGTTTCTCATTATATACGACAATTAGATTATTTTATCTTTTGTATTGGATCATTAGATTACATATCATATTAACTTTTTAACACTGATTGTGATTACTCCGGCACTATTATATATACTAGTAATATATTACGTTGCACGTGGACAAAAATGAAATATGTACCAAATTTATTTCGAATATTTATATATACATTTAACACATATAATATTGATAAATTTCCGTGTTATGTAACTAACAATTTTTATAATTTTTTATTTACTTCCTATAATTTTTTATAAATATGCTAATACTCCAGTAAGATGAACTTTTACAGATGGTAGCAGCCGTCTGGATAACGGAATTTTTTGTCCCTTGCTAATTAGAATAAACCTAAACTTAAAGTTATGTTCTTCTTAATACTCCACTAAATTCTTAAATGAATGTGAGATTTATTGAGGTACAAGAACAATTAGCAAACCTCACAAAATATTATTCATATAACTATCAGAGACAATAAATAAAAGCTACTTATGTTTAAATTCCGCCAATTTTTAAAAGCACTAACATAATAGTGATAATAATATATATAATGGCAGTAAGACATAAATGACATAATGTGTTATTATGTAACTCCCATTAAATAAAATATTGAAAGTTTTGGTAACTCCAAACGAGGTATAACTTCTTTTGTCTTTAATTTTATTACTGTGTTATCATCTATACTTTAATCCTTAAATAGTCATAATTTTAATGTATGGTAATTTAACTACAATTTCATAATAAAATAAATACTTTCAATAAATAAATAAATTGAACTACGATGTAAAGAGGGAGATGAATCTAATATACGTAAGGAATTTGATGGAAAATTTATGTTTGGAGAATGAAGGATAAGCATATACCAAGACAATCGGGCGATTTTGAGTTTCTGATTTGGCATGTGAAGTTATTTAATTTTTTAAGTTTTATTGCGCAAGTTATTTAGGGGTCTTTCACTTATGCATGTACTTCTTTCATTTTATTCTATAAAGAACGTTGTTTGGAGCTAAACAAAGTCATCAAAGTTAAAGTTAAATAATCATTGAGACCATTTCAATAGTTTTTTAATTTTAAAACATATATGATATGATAATAATATTAATCATACATTAGTTAGCATAAGGCAAATTGCATAAAATATAAACAAAGACAAATATAATTGTAAATTTGAAAATGAAAATATACGCATTTAAGATTCTTACTAATAGTTACAGAATCAATTACAAGTGAAAAATGCTTTAGAACCGATTTCCTAAAAAAAAATAATCTATTAAAATAAAAATAGCTAATGAATACATAATAAAAAATTTCAAAAATCATAAAACTAATATCTATTCATTAGTATGTACAAGTCAAATTGCACAAGATTTATGTAAAATATAGAACAATAATTGAATATATTGGAGAAAATGTGTAAGTACTTACCAAGATTCTTATCAATTATGAATAAGACTCAGGTACAATAATATGGAAGCTTAACTGTCTATTCCATCATAAAGAAACAAACTCAATCTATCAAAATAATAATAATTGAAATTGATTTGTAAATGTAAAATATAATATATTGAAAAAGATCAATATATAAGTACTTACAAAGATTCTCAATCAGCCTTCGGGTTAAGATCGTGTACAAGAGTGACGGCTTAAGAGTTTATTGCATCCCAAAACAGTGAATTGACCTACCAAAATGAAAATATTTGAGAATTATTTGTGTCAAAGTTAATGTAAATAGTCCTAATTAAATTTATAAATATTTTTTTTTTAATTTACCTTAAATACTAAAAGTAACTTTAAACTTTCATTTACACTCAAACTTAATGAAGCTAATTTTCATTAAATACTTATGAATACAAAACTTTCATATACATCTTTATTGATATTTTTTTCTTTATATTATTGAATTAAAGAAAATATAGCTCATAAGAAAATAAACTAATATATTAATATTTTACTTAATATTTTCATTTTTATTTTCCTAAGATATATTAAGTCATATATTTCACTTTTACAATATCAAAATTGTATCTAATTTTGTTGATCACTTATTGACAACTCATATTTATTTTAATTTTTAAAGATTATTACTACAATGTACAACTTTTTTTTAGTTGTGATCAATTAAGTCAGATCTTTCTATTATAAAAATATTAAATTCTGTCCAACTATGTAAGAGTAAAACATATAAATAAAATTTAATAACCTACAAATTCCTCAAAGCCAAAAAATAATATGGTTGCCAATAAATTTTAATCAAATTAATATTTTAAACAACCTATAAAAATATGCAATCCATTTGTAATTAAACCAAAACTATTTTTATTCAAAAAACTAAAAGAATGTCTTCCTTTTGTCTACACATTAAAAAATATTATAATATATTATAAGTTAGATATAAATTATTGGGTTAAAGAATCATTGAAATGATACTCCCCTCCATCCGAATTTATTTCTGGGGACATTTTTGACCTACAATAAAGTTTTATGCAAATTTGAATTTCTCTCATTAATTAAGATTTCTCTCTCCAATAATTTACTCATTATTTTATCAAACAGAACCAATTTACGGGATTTGCTATTTCGTGGGAAAATATCCCATAAGCATTTTGGGAGATTTATGGAGTATAATATAACATTAAGAGTCATGAGAATATTAAGTATGTCAACAAATTTTATATTTAATGATTTTTAGCTCTCGTTATTATTTAATTATTATTAAAGTTTCATAATCATTACGCTATTGGTACATAATTATATTTGGGAAGTGGCAATTTAGGCTTATAAAAAATAGAAGAAAACACTGCTAGATTCATACTTTTATAAGTATATGACACGCCATCATTGCATTTCATTTGTATCAACAGTAACTAAATGTGGGGGTTCTTTTCACATAATGGTTAACATAATCTATTTATATATTTTTATGATTTCACATTAGATTATTTATTTAAGTAGGTTGATCATTTGTTGAAAATAAACCTTCAAATTAAATTGAAATTGAAACGAGGAGTAGCTTTTAACTCGTAATAACCCGCTCCGCATTTCAATATTATCAGAATAAGATACTAGTTGTTCGTGGATTATTTCGGTGAGAAATCAAAATTTCAAGTTGAATAGTTGAAAATACAACGACCTGGCTTCTGGGCTTAGACATTTTGGTATCAGAATTTTAAAAGTTTTAAATGGACGGTAATGATATTAGTCAGCTGCAATATGTTCAATAAGCTGGAAGGTCATTTAGATAAGAAAACGAGAAGTATCGATCAATTAAAAACGAGACGGCTTCACCACATTAAACTGTCACAACCCATTAACCCCATAAAACCAACCTACACTTCAAAAGTGCTAAGGCATCGCCTTTCTCTCTTCTTCACATCAAAGACGCCGGTAAGCACTCCCTACCCCCTTTTATTTTCTCCGATTTCTCCTTCATCTCGCAGTTTCTTTGACCTCAAATTTATTGGAGAGTTTTCCTCATCATCCCCTTCGATCTGGGCTACTGTGAGTTCCTGATTTAGTTGATTTTTGTTGACTTTTTTTATTTTGATTTTTATTGTTGCCAATCGATTCTTGGGCCTCTAAATTAGTTGTTCGAGTCATGTTTTCGACGCAGTAATTGTGTGTTTGTGTGATCTTGACTCTTTTTGGGGATTTAGTTGACTTCAAGCCAGGTTATTATTGCTTATAATTATTATCTTAGGCCTAGATTATAGTATTATGATTTATACACCGATCATTGGGTATGTGCCATTGCATAATGAGTCACTTTTTTGAGTCAATTCCACAATTTTCTAAAATGTCATTGAGTATAAATATGTTATCGGACCTTTATCAGGATTGTTTGATGCTGAACTACGATTTATAAGTTTGGGTTGAGGAATATATGTCGAAATTAGTTTTATTAGATTTCAGTAGCAACGGATTTTGGGGATTTGGAAGTCGTTTAGAAACGTGGTTTGATTAGTTGGAAAAGTTGATATATTGTGTTTGATTGGAAATTGGTTGAAAATGTTAGTATTTTGTTAAAGTGGTTTACTGATTATGGGATTTAGCTCGATAGTTGAAATTGTCCATTTAATCAAGCTATTGAAAACATAATTAGCCATCTATACTTAAGTAATCTATTTGTAACTAAAATGGGTTGAAAAGTTAGAATGGTTGGTTATAAGGATTAAAATTGCTGGTGGAGGTAATTATATTTTTCTCGTGTTTCTTGATTAGACGCTGAACGGAAAGTGCACTCGATGATTAGACGGAACGTTTTTATCATAACCAAGTGAGTACTTATCTCACGGGCGCCATATTAATGCATTTTATATTTTATTGTGTGAAATATGTCATCATGATTATATGAGAATAGTATACATGTCATTGTTGTATGGGATTATGCGTGGATTCATTTCATACAGCCATGCATATGATCAAGTGATTGTATTTCTCGCGGGCATCAAGATTTGCTCGAGGTAAAGAATAGTTTGAACCCCAACTTGCCGCTTTTGTGTTCGTGGCCTTGTTTGCACTTCGCATTTCTATGGCCTCTGCCGTACGGTTTTGATTGATTTATGATTTTGAGATGTTTCAAATTGGCATTGACGGATATCGTTTCAGGGAGTGTAGTAGTTAGTTGTCAGAGGTGTCATTGAGTTATACGGACTTCGAGGTGACTTCGAGTATTAGGATACGACCCTATATCAGGGATGATTGTGGTTAAAGTAATTCCTTCCTTGCGTGATATTGTGATTTTGTGTCATTTTATACTTCGTATAAGCTAATGAGATCTATTATCACTTTCACAGGTGCATTGTCGGGCAAGCAGCCTTATACTTCGGTATGTTGGCAGCCATGAGATCTATTATCACCTTGCTATGCGCATCGTCGGGTGTCGACTTATACTGCATAAGTGCAACAAGTGAGATCTATTATCACTTTGTCGCCAAGCATTGCTATGGTTGGCCTTATACTGGTATAAGCAGCTGCAGTATCTATTATCACTACGTGTGCATTGTTCTGGCAAGTTGGCCTTATACTCGTATAAGAAATGCATGACATTCCACAGGATCACTTTCACGTGGTGCATTGTTATGCTTGGGCCTTATACTACTAAAAGAGTAAGAAATGTGTTTATAGTCACTGTCCATTCCTCAGTAAATGGATCGAAAGCATATGCAATAATAGAGGTCAGTATGCCAGGGAGATATTTGCAGATGACGGCTCGATGACTGTAGTCAGAGTCGTTGTCGAGTCTCGTGATTTTATTCTGGATGATTTGGTGTCCATTATCAGACTTTGTATTATATCTGACATGTTGTTTAAACTTTTATGGCGTTGTATGATCCGCTTTTATGACTCATTTATTGGCTATGGATATCATACGATTATACCAGACGCCGGCCACGAAATTATGTCGAATTAGGTTTCGCTGATTATTGATAATATTATCGTATTTTGCTGCGATCCTAGGTCATATTAATCGTTATACACCCTTTAAGGTTAAAAGTTGAGTTGGTTAATGGTCAGATAACTTTTGAACGAGGCATTAGGTATAAAATTATGAACCGATCGCTCACGCTAACTACGATTTGATGTCGATGATATTTTTATATATATGGAAAGTTGGATTCAAACGCCATAAGATATAAGTTACATCTAACCAATGACGGCACACCATTGGGAGGGTGAATAAGTTCTGTGAGACTAAAATGAAGAATTTGGTGAGATACCTGCATTCTAAGCTATTCTATTTAAGATATACGCTGTTCGCCTGTATTAAGATAATGAAACGATTTGGAGGTTTTTATGATAAACATTCAGATGTCATGGAGAGGTGTAAGTAGAATCTAGTATGAATTTTATTTTGTGATAAGCACCAAATTCATACATCCCGATCCTCAAATGATATATAAATTAATCTAAAACACACACTAATAATTATGAATAACAAGAGTACTACAAGTGATGCAATGTAGAAAGTTTATCAACAAATTCTTTCACGGCCTCCTTTGAATTTCCATCGTTGTTAACTTCAAACGTATGGCTCATTGGTCAGACACCAGAGAGGTTGAATCCTACATTTGCGTCATAACACGGGTTGATTTATGAAAATCAAGAGAAGAATTTTCACTCCTTCCTTGATGATTTTCGCCATACGAGTGAAAGGAGGCTTTGTTTTTCTTCTTCATTTCATGAAATGAAAACTTATGTTGAAAACCTAATAGGCTCCGATTATATATGTCAAACCCAAGTTCTCAACCGAATAGCTTAACGAGCCACCAAGGCAAATTTAACTAAACTGCTATAAATCAAATACTAACAGTTAATAGTAACTAACAAGCGTTAACGAAGCTCAATTCAACTATCGAATTAATTCACCGACTAATTAATTAATTCTGTCTAATTTCTATTTTACATTATCAATGTAAAAATCCCAATCAGAATATTCTCGCTGGATTACAATCAACTCTCAATTTAGCAAATGTAGTTTAATTTCATACATGAAATATAATCCAACGCTATTGTATAAAGGTGGACTCCTCTAGGCTCGTATATTTAAGTTGTATAATAATAATAATCACCAATTACTATTATTATAACTACTAACGAAAGAAGATCTAAAGGGCAATCGCCATAACCCCTTAAATTATCACGAGAACCCAAACTAGTAATATACAATTACCAAGTGTGAACACTAGTTCAGTGAATCACATTTAACCAACCGGTAAATGAATCGATACACAATTGTCTCAAATCTGCATAATAAAAGTGGAATCAATTCTCATTGATTTCAACAAAACAGATGACTATAATGGGGAGTAGCACTTTCAAGTGAACTAAAGATAATTAGTTGAGTTGTGGTATGTTTGAGTTGTATATTATATCGGAAAAAATTAGCTATACTTCTAAAGATAACAACAGAGTAGATATCTCTCTCGCGACATGCGTGACCGCGTAGTACGTTGCCGACGTGGTACGGGTTTATCGAAAGCATGTGGAAAGTTTACTAAGAAAAGATTAGCAGTACATACAATATAACTTTGCGTATATACTTTTAAATAGTAAGACTCAATTATCCTTGTTTGTATGATAGCGGGCTAACTTCCTCAGGATATTTGCATTCACTGCCTTCCTACCGACTTCTATTTTCCCGCCGAGGCTTACGCCTGCGCTGCTGACGACCGAGATGCATCGTCGAAAGAAGGCGCACCGAGGTGGCGATGTCAAGACCTCAACAAATATACTTTTATTTTCTTTGGAGTTTTTGTTGTACGTAATAATTATTTATGGTCTCGAAGTTGTAAACAAGTTGTTTGACGTGGTATTTATATTATTACTTTCCAGCTTGTCAGAAGTTGTTGGTTAGTTCACTCCGATGGACGAAAGCGGTATTATTTTATTATCACGCTAAATGAAGTCATTTTTTTTATCGTTATCCATCGTCAGACTTCGATTATTCAAGTCAATACTTTGTCCCAGGGAAGCCACTGAGCGGGTCGTTACATTAACCGCCTTTTTAATTGGTCGCCGAGTGGGGGGGTTCTTTTCACATACGACTAATACGAGCAAACAACATAATCTATTTTTTTTATGATTTTTTCATTAAATTATTTAATTTGCTATCTGGGTCTGTATTTAGAATCTACCCTTCGATATATCAAGCATTTAGTCACAAGCTGCAGTGGCATATATTGGGAGGCTTTCAAAAGGATGTTAGAAAGATCTTACAAGAAAGTGTGTCTTATAGCAGTAAAACCAAATGTCAGAAGCCCCTCGGTGCGGGAGGATTTACCCATGCATTTAGTGTTCAAGCCTGCATATCTATGAGAAAATTTGTGAAGTTTGTTCATATCGTGGATCAAAGGCATAAATATTTTAATACAGGAACGGCTTAGTGATGAACCCACAAAACAATGAAGTAAATAAATATGATGAGTGGATGTTGGTTCACGGTGATTTAATTTAATAAACTTTAAACCGAAGTAACTCATGGGAGCCCACACAGAGGAGTACTCTGGCAACAGCATTAATGGCAATGAAGGTACGTAGCAGGAGTGGAGACCAAGGAGTAGGTGGTTTGGGAACAAATGGGCGTGGTATATGGGGAGGAAATATTAATCTTACCACTAAAATTTAAGCACGATAAACCAATTTTGTTGTTGCGTAACTTATCACGATCACCGACACACCGCGACGGGCAAAGCGCATGTGTATCTTCGGCTAGGTATGACAACGATCATGTCAAGTGATTTTCACTAACGCCAGGGCTTAAATGATCATTAGTTCCAAACTAAAGTATTGAAGTTTAATTGGTAGCTTAAATTTGATTTAATTAACGCCAGGGTTCGTGATACAATCGCCGCAGCACCTTCTTAGAGGCACAAGTGACTCAAGAAGTCAGGTCGGTACACAATTGGATTAGTTAATTCACTATCACATTGGATTCAAAATGTATGCAAGTGTTGCCGTTTAGAGTTCCAACCATTAATGGATCTTTGATACCTTTGTACATTTTAAGTAGATTTACACGGTATAATAATTTACAATTCATTTGTAATAGGTTTGATTGTTGGTAAAGAGTTTCTTATCATACCTACAGAGCGATGTCCAAACAAAGCAGAAGTAAGATCCAAACTCTTGTGGAAGTATTCAGATATATCCCGAGAATATATTGATAAAGTTGTATAAATAGCATTTTAGGGTGGCAATTTATTATATTATTATGCTATTTGGGATTAATTGAATATATATTGTACTTGTTTTCAAGTAATTTTGATTTTAGTCAATTGGTGAATGAAATAAGGATACATGAACAAGGACGTAGCTAATTAAAATGTTCAATAAGTTAATGAAATTAGTGTAGCTAATCCAAATTCAGGATAGTCCATAGGAGCCAGTCCAATCCATTATATAAGCCGAAAGCATCCCACCAGTCGCGATCAACGCAACCGGGCCGCCCGCACAGTTCGACGGGCCTAAGGCTTAACGAACTGCCCGCCCGCCCGACTTGGGCTTATAAAGTTAATGGGCCCCTATTCGTTCGAGGTCCACTTTTGGTCTCAGGAGCGACGTGGTACTGCTTAATACCAAACGTACCAATGCTTGTCCCTTATAATAATGCTTCGACCATTTTCTCGATGAAACGCTGGCATCGTTTAGTTTTAAACTGGCATCAATGCTTGTTAAAACCAACGGCTAGTTTTCAGAACGTATAATAGTCAACGGCTACTTGTATGAATAAACGGGTACCGCTCGATCAAACGGTACCACGCTTATTACCAACTGCTATATAAACTATTTTGTACCAACGGTGGTATCGCTAAATTAAACTAATTAACGCTAGCTATCAACGCAACATAACGGTTATTTCCTCGCATTTCAAACGCGGGTAACGGCTTAATTTAAACGCTACCACGCTTATTGCTTGCGCAGTCGCACCACGGAGTAGGTTCATAAAAGGATAATACTCTTCCGCCATTTCACATCTACAATCAATCGTGAAGCAAACTCAAAGCAATAACAAGCAATCTCAAATCTTATATCAAGAATTATATTGAAATTTAAGGATTCTATCTCAAGGCGCTGGCTTGTCTATTCCAATCCATAATCTACAATCTTATTATCAAGCCTCCATCTCCGTTCGGTATTATCTAAATTGTATCCTTTTATAAATCGTGGATATTTGTTCTTCTAAAATTAATGGCATCAAAACGCACTGTAAAAATGTTCAAAGTGCTGCTAGTATGTTCATGTCTAATGATTAGTGTTAATTTAGAGGATGATAATCTGCATAATCACCCATTATTAACTCTCAATCTACAATGGATACTACTAATGAAAGGAAAAAACTTCATGGATTTGGAAATATTTAACGGAGACCGTGGAAAACAAACGGCAACTTGTATAAATTGTAAGACTACTCTACTGAAAACGTAAGTGGGTATAGGGGAACCGGTCATCTTTACTGCATATCATTTACAGATCACTAAAAGATACGCGGAAAAGCGGTAATAATATGAACTATTGATATCCAAAACCAAGAACTTTTTTTAGTATCTTGGCTTAGGATCAAAACTATGAAATTTTGTAATCGGTAGTTCTTTGCATTTTAATCTCATCATACGGATGGCATTTTACTAAATTGATTCAAAATGTCAAGTAATCCCCGAGCTATACGTATCCTGCATCTACTTACGAACTCATGCTTTTAAATATTTTGAAAATCTAAATAGAGTTTGCGTAACACTCTTATGAATTTGCCTTATAAAATGTGGAAGTTTGACTAGTTATATCAGTGTCTTTTTGATTTTGATATAATGCAGTAACATGCTATCGATTGATCAAGATTGGGGTCTTACAAAGGAGAATTATATATTTTTATCTATCATAAACATAAATAATATTCAAATTTTCGAAGGTATACTCTCAGAAAGCCAATGATTACAAATGTTTGAATATGATTACTTCAATTTCATTTGATAAATTTAGTCCATGAATACCTGCTTTCAATCGAAAAATTAAGATGCCTATTAAACCGATTTTAGTGAACTTTTCATGTTAGATGTTTATGTCAATGCCTTCAATGTTAAAGATGGAATAAAAAGTTGCTTGGGGATGATTTTATTTTACCAATTCAAGTTCGTTAATTCTTGTCATAATGGTAGCACATAATGAATATAAAAATGGTATCGAGGCTTCCGTAAGAAGTTTAAGGAATTAATTTTGATCAGGAAACTGGGGACGGAACCTCGACTTTACGATCTACTAGTTCGGGTGCATATATGTATAAGGAAGAAATTCCCGATTTTTAATGAGAAGATGCCCGACTATGAAGACATGCATCACTCACATATACTACAATTGAAAACATTATTATGAATTACTTAACTTCTAGAGCCACTTAAAGATTTCTATACTAAAGTTTTTTTAACTCAAGCCGAGCCAACATTCATCTTGCTTTTAGAATGCCGTTAATCTCTCCATTCATATGACTAAACATAGAAATGATTATGTTGCTGTAGATATGATTCAATATGAAGATGCTTTAAAATATATTTATCCTATGCCTCACATGCATAATCTCAATTGGTAATCTTGATCCTAACGCTAATTAAAGCATTTTAATTTCTATGAAATCGTATTACGAATCTTTTTACTACCCTTAATCCGTAACTAAAGAGTTTTCATGTTCAAAAAAATGGAAAGCATTTGAATTGAACGTATATGTATAACATGTATAGCAATGGACCACTGGGGTATGGATGGAAGCCATACACCTTCAAGTAGTATACAAGTTTTAATGTGCCCCGCGACGTGAGTTAAAATATTAAAGTCAAATATAATCACCTTAGAAATGCTATAGCAAGCTTTGTGTGAAATTGGCCCCAATCGCTTCCAATAAGACACTTTAAACGAAGTTAACTCAATATTTAACTTACTAACTTTTGAATCGAAATAATATAATGATAAAATCCTTTTTGATATATTAAAATGGCGGGCGAAAGCAAGGAAGCTTTTGTTTTCGGTCTGTTTAAAATGGCAAAAGAAATATTTTCTATCCCTTTATGTCTAGACAATAGCTAAGTGAATCCAAGATGGGCATGGCGAAGCTACAATACACTCAAAGACGCTCAAGACTTACAAGCTTAGCCGAATAAGTATGTGCATCAAGGATTGGACGGGCGTCGAGCATACGACGCAAAGTATAAAGACACAAGCCATGGAACGAAGGAAAGATATGTCTGATGATCTTTAGCGACATTGAGGAAGAAATTGAAGAAGCCGAAGGAGCAACACAATAGATGTTGAAAAAGACTCCGACAAAGAAGAGTCCAACGATGAATTAATTTATGATGATTAGAATTGTAGTTTTGTAACTTTATAACTTTGTATTATCAAGGAAACTCACGTAAAACCTGGTGCCCCAAGCACGAGTATAATCAACAGGAATTGCTTAAAATACAAAATAGCCTTTTATTCTATAGAAATAAACTCTATTTTTTAAGAAGGACTCTAAATGGAAGGCAATCATTGATTAGCCAGAAGTCTTTATGCGTGGATCTGGATCATGGGGTCTAACGGGAGTGTGTTTGAACATTTAATGATATTCAAGACGAGCGCTGAGGTTCAACAACCGCTACTCCCCAGTGGACGGGTACCTCCTACTATGGCCAACATTGACGGCTGACTGAAGCCTCAGTGGTCTTCCTCGCTCCCGAATCATCCTGATAGAGCTATGTAAATGTCAACTGATTAACGCCAACACACGTTAAAGCTTCTTCCAAGATAACGAGCATCAAAGTTGGGATACGGGGCAACCACGGCCGCGCTAGAGCGCATGATTGTGGAGCAGTGAGCCGTATGAATGTGGGAGCAGGAGGCCGAGGGTGTAGCAGAGCAAACGCCGGATTCACCTTCAAAACATGTTTCCATGAATAATGCTTTTGAATATTACTATATTCATGTTTAGTATCCGAACAATTTAGTTTTATGTTACGCAGCCTACTATTTTCTAATTTCGGATATTAATATGTTTGATTTCGAATTTGATTTCACTTTAGAATTGTTCTTAATGTGGTATCATTTGTTTTAAATTGAACACTATTCTATTTCAAATGAACATCGTCAAGATTCTTTATATTAACGTGGTACCAGTAATTTTTAAAAGGCAGTAACACGTTAACGCCAAGAATGAATAGAGTTATTGTAGTATTAACGCAATGCTTACTATAAGCGGTACTCACACGTTAATAACAAAGAACGTAAGTATTTACTTTATCGAGCGCCTTCTTAACGCTGTACCATTTAATATAAACGGTACCATCACTAATAACGGCCTCGGGGGCCTCCCTGACCGCTCCGGCCGAATACCCACTCCACTGTAATATCAGCGGGCTCAATGGCTCGCTCGGGGCCCAATCCTCGGCCCTAGTTCGTCCCACTTATTAGCAAGCTTGGCCAACTCAGGTTTGCCCACCAAGGCCCGGCCTGGTAGCTTGCTCATCCCAATAATTCATATGACGAAAGGAGCGACAAGGACAGGCTTTGATTTACATCCATGAGCCACCAAAGAGTCATTTGGGCCGCTGGCCACTTTCCCAAAAGGGTCCAACCCTATCTCACGGGAAGAGGAAGATTGACTAGTATAAGAAGGAGCTCTTCACACACGCATCAAGAGAAAAAGCATCCGAAAAATAATAAAGTAGAGTGGCCGCACCAATTCCACGTGGCCGACGCTTCCTCTCTTGATGCAAAGTAAGAGCTCCCTTCTTATGCTAGTTTTCTAACTCGTGTCTTAACTTGGTATTAGTTTAATTGGGTGGCTTAACTTATTATTTCATTATTGCTTTATTTTTATTAAAAAAATCAGTCAGTCGATTTAGGCATGATTACATAAATCTCACTAAAAATTGGAGTGGTTTTATCAAGATGCGTATTCATATGATGATTACTTGAGAAAACCGATTAGAGTTTTGAATTTGGAGGAACACATCAATTTCTCGAAATTGATTCCATGAAAAATGAATTACGATGCCAGCCTTTCATAAATTGGGCGACAATCTCAGAGTAATGTGAGTATTTCGTGGCTCTCCAACATGTTCTTAATCCATTTTTATATGATAATGTTATTGATGGTTGTTCTATTAGTTGAGGGACATGTTCACAGTTTTCAGGTTATGTCAATTATGATCATTATTCTAGAAGCTTACCACATGAATTCAGTGTCCAGCCTCCAATGCAAGCGGAGTGCATCCTAGAACAGACAACGAATCAATCACTTGAGAATGAATATGTATCTAGTCGTAGTCGATAATTGAGAAATTGTTGCAACTGAATAGTACTGAACCATGTGGAGAAAATTATTTGATAAATGGACAAGAGTTTCAATCTAGTTCATGCATCCTCAAATGCTAAGTACTTCTACCCCTTTTGCTTTTCATGATAGTCATATTTCTTCTTCTAAGCATGAGCATAACTTCCTTGATGGTATTAATAATGGATAGATTTTAAGTTTAAGAAAGTTGGATATATGATGTCAGAGTTTTAAGAAATTTTTTTGTAATCATGGAGTTAGGTATTCTTTTCCCTCTAAACCGAAATATTTAATTCACCGAGTGGAAGTAACATTAAAGATGACCTAACTGCATTTTAATCCTGAGGTAGAAGAGTCAATTTTCAATAATGAGGATGTCTTAGTTGAGTGGGTTGATATAACCCAATATTTTGACCAAGAGGAGATTATTTTAATATTATATGTAAAATATAAATTGTTACTTCCTCAAAAGGTCAATCTGAAAATAGTCCCCGACCTTGAACCACATGAACCCTTTACTTCATGAGACGGTACCTCGTAGGTTACTGTACATGAGGGATGATAAGTGGAAGCCTCAACTCCAATCGCAAGATTCAACCGCTTTAAGTGCCAACATAGCTCCAAAGAACAATTTTCCCATATTATGCACAATTCCTAATATGTTTGATCGTCCCGGAGTTTCAAGAAATCAATAAGAATGACGTAAATTTAAGTGTGGAACAAATGTACACAAAGATTATACAAGTTCCCCTTCAACGCGAAAGGTACGCCATACTGGCCGCCGCAATCCACTATCAACTTCGTAAGATCGTTACAAGCCCTACCACTCTTCCGATATAATCTATGCTGAAAGATTTTCCTATGCTACATCGAAAATCTCACCCACGGCCTATCAAGAACAAAAACTATGTTCTTCCGTAACAAAGTTAAACCCGTATGAAACATTTTCAACTTTCGAACTATTCCACTTTTATCAAAACTATCGTGTTATCGCTGCTGCGTCATTTTCGTGTCAACCATCGCATGCTTAATTCTCAGATATATTAAAAGTTGATAACGACTCTAACCGAGAAGCACACTGAGGTTAACAAACATACATTTTTCTTATTTTTAAAATATATCTTTCTATGATTTAATTGGCAAGAGTATTAAGTCTATTATACTCTATTCATTTAGATTTTCTTAGTACACTTAAAATTTTATAAATAATAACTAAAACCATATTTTTCACACTATGACCGTTCAACTACTTCAATTTTAGAAGTAATTTGAAAATATAACTCAAGATATATTCAATTATATTTAATATTTTTCTTTATCAAATTTGGGCAAAAATCATACATCTCACTAATTTTTATTATTATTCAACTTTTGATAATTATTCACTTCAAATAAACCTCAGCAAACAAAATATGTAGAACACTAACCGCTGGGCGGGCCATTTTTTCGCCGTTTGAATCCATCATCGAAATATTACCACCCCTCGTCTCGGCTGGGTCTCTGCCTGGCGTCAATAATTGTTTCTATAATAGTTGATCGAGACGCATTGGCCCTCGGCGACCGCTTGCTGCCATTTTGAGGTCGTCTGCCTCTAATTATTGTTCAATTTAGTTTGTATTATACTTTCTTGCCTATAAAGAATAGGTTATTTTATGAGTTTTATTTATCACACAACAATAGAATAGAGAACAATCATCCTAGAAGAATATTAGGTCTATAATATTATCAAGAACATAGTTTTTGTTCTGTAGAACAGGGTTGAGATTTTCTCGATATAAGAAAATACTCAACATGCATTATATAGCTAAAGGGTGTGATCAGAACGCATCTTCTGGGTTGATAGCGGATTTTACAAAGAACAATGTGATCGTAGTTTTCATATCGAAGGAAACATGTATAAATTCCTTGTGTCTGTTTAATTTATGCACTTAAATTTTTATCGCTTCTTACACCGCTTCAAACTCCTGGAGGAATTTTATGATATTAAAACTTAACACTAACTTGTTTTCCTAATATTACATCAATAAAAAATAAAGTCAAATTTATTCCATCTCAGAATAAGAGAAACCTGCCTAAACAATTTCTATATCGTTGTATCATATTCAAGTCCATATAATGTAACGCTAATTTTACAAATTCCACATAAAAAGAAATCTGGCCCTCAATCAATTCATGGAAACATCTGAATAAAATTAAGTTATAAAAGCCCAAGCATTGATTTTTGTACTTGAGATGCTTCACTGACAAATGTCAATATTTCAACCAAAACAACCATATAAATGTACAAGTTTTTGCTAAAGTGATGTTCATCTAACGTATAGAATATCCATCTTTAATATATAAAAGATAAAAACTTAAGAAAAATAAATCACTATCTCTCTCTTTATATTCATCTTTCGTTGTTGCTTTTTGGTTATTAGTTGCTTGATATGCCACACATAAATGGCTTGCTTGTAGTATAAAATGAATTTATACTGAATTTATTTATAATGATATAAAGTGAATTGAATATTAAAGTACATGTAAAATTTATACTGACTGATGAGATAATGATATAAAGTGAATCTGAAGACAGCACATGTAACTTTAAGATGTAACTTGAAGAGCTTTTTTAGATTTTAATTATTTCATTACTCTCATTAATCAATAATTATTTTGTAATTAACTCTACTTGGGAGGGGAAACTTAGTCCTACCAAAAAAGGGAAGAACAACTCATTAGTTTTGCACATACGAATATACTAGTAAAGGAGACAATGATATGCAATCGATTTCTCAAATATTTAATATTAGCTTTATCTTTAATTCAAATCATTCTAAACCTGTGCAAATTTAATTTTTTTCTAATTAATATTGTTTTTTGAACGGATACTTTGATCACATTTAATAACTTTTAAATATAATATAAAATTACACAAATACTTATATTCATAGAGAAATTATAATTAAACCGAGATGTCCATAAACATATTCACATATTACTTTAATAATTTGATGTCATGTGACTAAATATATTGACGATTGATCATCAGTATAGTATCATCGAATTATTTGCTATGTCAATTGGTATGATAAAAAAAAATATAATTTAAATTTTTTGTCGATCCCATTATATAAAATTCATATCATGAAATTAAATAACAATAATATTAATAATAATAATTCTAAACAAAATATATGATTATTTAACACCTATTATTAATAATAAAAACAATAGATTTACATAAAATAATAATAATAATAATTCTACACCAAGCATATGATTATTAAACTAACACCTATTATTAATAATAATAACAATAATTGTTCACAAAATATATTATTATTTAACTAACACCAATTATTATTAAAGGTCAAAACGATATATTTAATTTATAAAACCATATCGATTTAATAAGTAATAAATTAATAATATATAAACAACTTGCAAATGAAAATATTGTCATAAATATTTGTACCTCAGAACCATAAATCAGTGGAAGCTCTCAGCTGAAGAACAATTAATGGCTATAAATACCTCAAAATGAAAATTTTGTAATAATAGATCAACTATTTAACGCTTTCTACTGCGGGCCGCCAACAAACTTCAACTGAACCGAACCGAATCAAAACCGAACTGAAAATAACTAAATTATGAACCAACAAATTTAGGTTCGAAAAATAAATAACCGAATGTATTTTGCTCCGGCCTCGGTTTTCCTCGAACCGACTGTTCGAACCGAACCGAACCAACCAATTCTTACTTTATTAATTAAAAAAATTAAATATATATATATAACCGAAAATAACCGAGAACCGAACCAAAATAACCGAAAATAACCGAACCGAACAGAACCGAAAATAACCGAGAACCGAACCGGAACCGGATGAACCGATTCAATCGAACCGAACCGGTCATGGTCCCATCCAAAAAAATAATCGAGAGTTGCTCTGCTCGTTTTGTTTTCCTCGAAAACCGAACCGACCTGGCCGAAAAGCCCCGCTTCTAATAATAAAGAATACTCCTCCGCTTTATACTGTCGCTTTAGCAAAAAAAATTTTTATAAATGTCGCTTACCATAATAATAAAGATTTTTACATTTTCAATGTACTTTTTGGACTATTGTTTCTTTTAAAATAAAACAACCAACCAATGATATTGCTTTCAACTGATCATTATTCTACATTTTCAATGACTCAATTATTCTACTTTTCCTTAATTCCATGCACAAATGGCCAAAACTTAATAACCAAAAAAAACCATATATTAATTAGTGGTCAAGGATATTAATGGCTATAGAAACGCTGTACCAAACAATGATGATATGAATAGCTAATACTCCGTAGTAGTTAATTCTTATTAGAACTCATGAATTGTCAATTAAGAGTATGAATTATTAATTAAAAGGAATTATATTTGTGCCCTGACTTTTTAGACTTTGGATACAGTAATTTAATAATTAATGTCAAGGAATTAAGAAAGTAAGCAAACACGTTCTTATTCGCACTTTTTACATGTTTAAAGGATAGGATATAGTGATTAGTTCATTCGCCCCCTTATATAAAATTCCGGATTCCTCCACTGACTACCGAACACCATGTTGTATGGGATCAAGGATTGCCATCAGTTTCAGTGTTCTAACTATATCGAATAATTTTATTTTGCAATGGAAATGTCACATTGGATTTGACATAATAAAACCACAAAAGGTTGAAATCATTATTCATATTTGAGGATGGATATGAAGTACAACGCCCCTTTACTTGTTGAATGGATTGGTTATAAGTTGGAACTCTATTTCAATTTGTTTCTTATATCGAAGAGTAACCTAGCCACCTAAAACATGTTACTCGACGTTTTAGCACGAAGCAAGAGCTTGCAAAAGGGATGAATAATTCTATTGTAAAATGCCACGAAGCTTAAATGACTTTCATTTCATAATGATAATGGATTCCAGAAAACATGGTGTTTTTTAAAATGCCAACAATGCATTAATAAGATGAAGTTCTTGCCATTAAAGATAATCGACAACGAACCATTTATCTATTTATGAGTGCAAGTATACGTGAATTCGAATTGTTAAGTCATAAACGTCAAAGACGGAATTAGGATTCCTTATCAAACTTGCAGATATTCCAGCAGTATGAAAATTGCTAGTTTTTGAGTTTCTGCCCTCATAGACTTTTTCTTACGAGGGAAAAAATATACTTCTTCATTTTCTCCAAGCTCAAACTCAACCAAGAAAGGCACATCGTTTATATAACCGTTCCATCTGCAATCGTCGAGTTTTTCTGTATAATGGTGATCCCAGACCGAATGTAAAACCCTTCTGAAGATCTGTCAGCCTCTTGAATACCCTGTGAGTTAATGCACAACAGTTACTATCAAGATTTATATTGAGACAAGAGTTCTGGAGTTTAATGTTTTCAATTTAATGCAAGAGCTTTAGATATAAGTCTGGATAGCAGAATTTTACCTCCGAATTTGCTATGACAACGTTTTTACCAATTCTGGCATTTTTGTCAATGATGCAGTCTCTGGCATACGGAAGAAGTATGTAAGAGAAATGTGACAGTCAACTGTTATCTGAAGCTAAAAAGATAATTCAGTCAAAGTTTTCTTACTTTATTCTTGAGTTTTCTCCAATTCCAATTGGAACTCTTCCTTCAGCCAATTGCGAGACAACTTCAGCATCTGTTTCATAGGAGTCTGCTCCAAGCATTACAGTGTCCTGTATGGGAATGTGATGCCATTTATTCATGAAGTTATGGATGTTCAAAGAAGTTTACTGATGTTTTGAACAAAATATTTGCATTACTACCTTTAAGTGGACATTGGAGTTTATACGTGATCGAATTCCAACGACACTGTGCTCTATAAAGCAATCGGTCAAGAAACTACCGTGCGACACAATTGAATCAACTATCTGCAGAAGAGTACACACATTAGGCATTCCCAACCATATTCTTTAGGATAATCAAAATATAAAGGATAATTGCTTCAACTAGAACAAAAATAACATCGAATCAATTGACCTTGCTGTTATCAATCTTCGATGGAGGTAAGTTTCTCCTTGATGTATAAATTGGTTTTGTTGCGTCATAGAAGCTAAATCTTGTTGGCTGAAAATGGAGGATACACATTAGAACTTCGTATTTTATTTGAAGTTCTGTTTGAACTTCATATCCTGGTGGCTGAAAATGAAGGATACACATTAAAACTTCATATTTTACTTACATGTTCAGTGAGAGCAAGATTTGCCTCAAAGAAGGATCTGATTGTTCCAATGTCTTCCCAGTAATCATTAAATAGATAAGCCTGCAGATTTCATAACCTCATAAGGTCTTAATAAAATCGAAAACTCGTTGGATGTTGGAGCTGATTTCATCGAAGGATATATACACAACAATATGGTTGGTACATTCACTGCATTGCTAATTGGAAAAATAATATCCTTACTAACCTTGATGTAAAATTCTTTTGCCGAAGCTGGAATGATCTCTGAACCGAAATCATTTGCAGTAGGGAAACGCCATCTGAATCAGCCAATAAACAAATTTTTTTAGCCCTCCTTGCTTTAGAGTCTTGCTTGATTTAGAGTTGATTAATAAAAAGTGAGTTTTACCTTAGAAGATTCAGAAGTATTTCCTTCTTGAACACATACACACCCATTGAAGCAATGTAAGGTTTCTTCTCTGCTTCATCTTTTGACAGCCCCAAGATGGTTGTGTCCACTGCCTGAACAATATATTAGGACAGTCAGTCACATATTCCTCGAATCAAATATTATATGATGTAACAATCATTTGTCTTCCAGGGTTGAATATAATCAATCTTGCAATTACCATGGCCTTTAAGTCATCTCCTCTGGGCTTTTCGCTGAAGGACATGACCCTCCCTTTGCCATCAATCTTCATCAAACCGAAATCTGAGGCACGGCTATGAAAGAAAAAATGAAATTCGTCAAAATTGATAAATATTTACAGAATGTCTAAGGAACCTTTCTTTTGAAAGGTAAGACTGATACTGACCGGTCATCTATTGGCAGGCTCGATATAGTAATATCTGCACCACTCTGCCTGTGATTCTGCAGATGAAAGTGTCAAGACAGTAGTTGCAGTTTTCATGCATAGTGCATACAAGGCATATTATATCCAAGTTTCCGGGGCTACCTGAACAAAGTCCATGTAATCCATTCTGTATAAATGATCTCCAGATAAAATGAGTACATCTTCGATATCTTTGCTTCTTTGATCCTACAATATCGGACAGTTAGTCTACTGCTCATGAATTTTGACATTTTTCTTTTCTTGAATGCAGAAACACAGATTCTAATTGTTCAAATATACCAAAGCAATCCGAAACTGCAACACTGAAATGTAATTACAGATTATGTAGATTTAAGCATAATTAGGAATACCTCAAACAGCCAGTGAAACTGTCTGACAGCATCTGCAGTACCTTGGAACCATTTTTTACCAGTCTCGCCAGGAGTCTGTGTGGCAGCTAAAACCTGAAGCACAAAAGTTGCAAATATACAATTTGTATCATAATGAACTTCTGCCACAATGCCACATCGTGTTTTTCTAGTTGTGACATTTCAGTTTATCGAGATCTAATGTTTAAAGATGTTACTAAATGTACCTCGACATATCCATCGCCAAATGTAACACCAGCACCAAGGTTGTAAGCACGAGCAAGATGCCTGTTAAGGGATGCTGAATTGAACTGCGTGAGAATGTATACTTTGTTGATCCCACTGTTGATGCAATTGCTCATAGGGACATCTATCAGCCTATATGCTCCTCCAATCGGTACCTGATTTATGACATGTTTACTAAACATAATAAGCCTATTCTTGATTTCCTTGAACCCACTCACTAATAACACCAACTATCATGAGACAGCACGCTGCAACTTATAAGCTGTAGAGCCTGTAGATACTATAAGCAAATTGACCTGGATTAGTGCAGTACTAATACTTACAGCTGGCTTGGCCCGACTCTTGGTTAGCGGGAAAAGACGAGTACCAGCTCCACCTCCTAAGATAATTGCCACAACAGTCCTTGCATCCCTTTTCTCCATCTCAAGGTCCCTTAACTGCAGTTTAAATTCTTATGTGACCCTTTCATTTCTATGAATCAATCTATTATGACATATGAATGTCCTCCAAAAATTTAGAGTAGTCCATTTGTTGATAATGTCAAATTCATTTCTATGGTAAATTCTCTCTGTCCCAGCCTTACTAAAATATTATCATGGATTGGTTAATCAGAATCATGGTCTAAACCGAAAAACAATACTATTGCAATTATCATTAACACAATTCAATGTTATGTGTTCGTTTTAGGTCCTTAAGGATGATACTTAAACAAGGTGCTTAAAACCCTTTTTGTCCTTACCAAACTTAATTCTGTACCTATAATGCATTCAACTTGGATCAATCTGTTTTTGAAGTTTTTGCTCATATTTTTTCCTAGGTACATTTTAGGTACAGTTTCATAATTCGTACATATTATTGGAGCTAAGGACAATGCTTAAGCCACATCCTTAAGCACCTTAATCGGACTTCTTTTTATCATTATTCTTTTTTTTTTTTTTTTACATTGTAACAAAATTAAGTGCAATATTTCTTAGGAACATACCTTGGCCTCACCTGCAACATTGGTGGTGAGGGTTGTACAAACACCAGGCCTAGCAACACTTCTCTTGGCCATACTCTGTTGCTGAATTCTTACCATCTTCACCTTCTCCCCTATCAACTCCCCACCACTGAACTTCACAATCCTGCATTGCCTCCTCCCTACTAACGTCGCACCACCACGTAGGTTCCGGGAGGTGGACAGCGCAATCCGGCCATCCATAGTGGTTGCTGCCATTAGTTTTCTTGTTTAAAAGAACAAAGTTGATCAAGTATGTGAATGAAATATTATAGGGAAGTCAGAAGAGTTTAAGGAGTATTTGTTACATGGGGGGTTGCATGATATTGGAAAGAAGAGCCACATTATCCAAGTTCAATTACATCCACCAGTTTGATTTTGTTTGCATGTGATCCTTTATATTCAAAATTAATTATTTTTACTAAAAAATCTTCAATGATCTGTGTTGTTACAAAATATTGGAATATTCTGCTGGTTTCTCCCATAGGCCATGGTAGCCTATGGGCAGAGAAGATTTCATGGAAATAGTGACAAATTCTTAATACGCTGTATCATATTAAAATTTTATAAGAAATGATCATACTTAAACCTATAACAGTGGCCTTGGGCTAAATAGCTGATATATAATGAAAGTATTCTTCGTTATTATCGGTTTCGTATTCAATATCAGAATTCTCAACTATTTAAGTTAATAATATTTCTTCTTTCTCCGTGGACTAAGCCTGTGATTACACGCAGAATCCTAAAAACCACGTTAAATTCTTGTGTCCATTTCTTTATCTTTTGTTTTGTCTATTATTATTGTTATTTCCCTGCTTTATCGTTTTCGCTTAACCATTTTCAGAAGGACAAGATTCTTCATGCGAAATAGAAGAGGCAACCTTTATTATCTTCATGTAAATCGTTTCGTTCGCTTTCAATGGTCGACAAGAATAATCAATCGTTTCATGACATCATTGTTGGGCACCGCGCGAAAAGGCACTTCAAGCGGTTAATCAACAAGTACATTGAAAGAGTCAAAGGACGAAACTTGAGTTTTGTGGAGCATCGCATCGCGGCAAAGTACATCGAGACAAGCTTGGCGAAGTCAGTTTCATCGCACCAAATGAAATTAGACTACGCATATATAGCGTATGTATTGGGACCATCTCGAACAAGCTGGGAGGTAAATCATAGTCAGAACCTTTGTTGGGATGATTTTTCAAGAAGAGTATGTTTACACAATGACGAATAAGTATGAAGTCGTTGAGCATTCTTTCGAGAGTGGAAGAAACTAATAGACCGAAACTAATTGAAAATTTAAGTATTTAAGGTCGAGCAATGGCGGAGAATACAAGTCGATCTCTGTTTGATGCGTAGAATGATGGTATCAGAAGACATTTTTCGGGTAAGACATACCTGCAAACAAAAACGATGGTCAGCAATGAATCGCATTATTGTGAAAATGCCTTGTATGCTTTCCAACTTAAACAGCACATTGGTCGTAGCTGACGTGTCATTATCTCATCAATGTGTTTCCGCTAATCAGTTTGGCACGGTCGACTCCTTTGCTACAAAAATTTACATCGACGACTGATTGTATTATATTTGGGATGTCCGAAGTATTATCACGCGATCTGAGTCTGACTTCAGAAAGAAAAGCCATCTTCGGGATTTGCTAGCGTAGAAAAAGGATATCGATCAGGAAACTGGAGTCAAATAAGGTAGTAATAAGTAGGATGTTACATTTGGACGGTATTTGCATGCTGGATAACTCCAACAACGAAAACTTACCCGATTTGACGGTTTGAAAGATTCCTACGGATAACCCATCTTTTGTTTTGTAGGAAACTTTCACGTGGATCAATGCATATCAAAGCTGACTGAGTGATTTGCGGATCCGCCCAAAGACCTAACTAGACCAGATCATCAATACCTAAGAAATTGTTCAATTTTTTCTTTACAGTAGTCACAATTAACAAATTTTGAAGTGTTTATTGACATATACAACTTTGATTAATCAAAATTATCATGTTAAAATGTCAACTCTTCAGAAATTATTAAGTCACTTATATGTAATTTAAATTATTAGTTATCAAGGATTGGCCAAAAATTTATTAAATAAATTTAATAAAATCGATTATTTTAATTGGTGAAATAAAAAGAAAATTAATCACACGAAGCACATCAAGTACTGTGGTTCAACCCAAGCCCTAATAAAAATAAAAACGATGAATAATAAGTGGTTTTGAAATTGCCTCAAATTAATCAAGTCGAAATTAGGCTTTTACACATTAATAACCTTGAATTTAACTCAAACGAGGGCTTCCAGAAAATAGCCCCAAATCAATAAGTCAACGGTGCTGTGTGGGCTCAAAAATTTCCCAAATTTATCAGAACGCACCGCCCCGTGCCCGGCCGCTGGTAATCATTATAACTTCACACTGCAGTCACCATACTGACGGACGACTCAGAGTAGCAACTACACGTTTTATCCAAAAATTTGTATTTACAATTAAAATTTAGAAAAAAACAGTTTCAAAATTTACAATCCATCAGGGTAATATCTAACCAACCAACTTCATATATACAACATATCTCAAAAAAGATAAGAATGCCGCAAGGCTACAACTCAGAGTAAATACCGTGATTCCTAATACACAAAATAATTGATTTGACAAGGCTAAAGTCCGAAAATGAAATACAAATAATCAAGAAACGGCCGACAACACGATGTAAAAATCCAGACTGCGAGTGATCTCAGCCCAATTCGACGCCACCTAGCCACTCTGGAATATAAACTCTCAAACAGCCTCCCCGATTCAATCACTACCACAACTCCGCTGCACAAACGAAATGTCGCCAAAGCGAATAGTGTGGTAAGCCGCGAAGTCTTTTAGTGAAACTTACCGTGGGTGAAACTTAAGTCATACGAAACGAGACACCAATAGATATAGAGTCAAATATGGATCAAATACGTATATACCCAAGACTACATATCATAAAAATTCCAAAGAAGGTCTCATGCATAACATGTCAAGAATTAATACAAAGTCTCAATAAGGCACACCATCACCCAGAATAAAATCACAGAGACTCAACAACGACTATAACTCTAGTCACTAAACCATCTATCTCTCATATCTCCACAACTGTACCAACCTCTAATGCGCATATGCTCAACTGCCTACCTACGTATCGGATCAATCAAGCACAAACACCGCTCTTATACCAAGAGGCGCCAACACCAACAATGCACACAAAGAAAGAGGCTTCATAGATAATCACCCCGCTCTATACCCAAGAGTATGTCAAATCAGCATCTCTATAACAAAGAGGCGTCAATACTGGCCACATATCCCCGGCAAGGCGAGAGTCACCAACCCCTAATCATCCTCCCAACTATGTGGTCATATCCTAATACTCAAGTCACCTCAAAGTCACGAGATAACTCAACTAACACCCTCCCAACAACTAATCCTATTCCCAAACAATATCAAAGACATACTAAACGCCTACAATCAAAAATCAATCAGAACTACTGCAAGCGCCATTGCAATACAGAAAAGCAACAAGGCCACGGAACACAATACGCCACAAGGCCACGTAACACAAGAAACGTAAGCCGAGAGTTCGCTATTACTACTCAAAGAAATCTTCAACGCCACGTAAATACAATCACATAATCATATCATTGCTCACACAAATGAATCACACATAATCATACAACAATGGTTAATGCCACACAATTTAACGTAAGTACGTAATATAGCACCCATGTAGATAAGTACTCACCTCTGCTTAGCTACCACGTAAATCCTCTAAGCGAAATCACAATCACGTAATCGGCCCTTCCCACAATCAACGCCTAACAAAAACACCGGAAAGTACAATCAAAACTCTACTACTATACTTTTATGCTTGTAAGATACATTACCACTTAAGCTGAACGACATAAACGGTCTAAAACTACCTAATAAGACAAACTTAAAATAACAACCCCGCTTGACACAACTTAATCGGCCCCTCTAAAAATTTCCACCTTATCATTTTAACATTTCAAATCAATTTATAAGTAATATTATTTAACCTCAAAGTCCATAACAATAACCTATACTCCAAAATCTCAATTACTACTCAATTTACTCAATTACACTTCTTTCTCAACCTAACCCCCCTCTAATCGATTATAATCACAATTCTAACCTTATAAAACTACAATAAGGTCTCAAATTAACCCCCTACACATTTAAAAGTCTTATAAAAGTCAAATATCAAAAGTCAACTAACCTAGGAAAAAGCCTCAACTCATCACCATAAACCTCAAACATCTTAAATCATTTAATTAACTACTTATATTCTTCATACTACCTAACAAAACTTAAACACAATTAAATTCAATTTATACCAAAGTCAACAAAAGTCAAATATTTAAAATCAATCTTAAACTCCAACTTCATACCTCAAATTTGTAGGAAAAAGACGATGGAAAGCTTGCAACCAATTGAGGATCTTAACAAATCAACAAAGTGACGAAACGGAGGAAAATTTTCTTGTTTGGGCTCGCAGCAAGGGGTCTGGCCGAAAAGTGCAAAGTTAAGGTAAGGAGAAGATTTGTGTCAGGTTGTTTGTTTTGTCGTTGGATTTAAAAATAGGAAGCTCAGGCCCACTCAAACATGGAGTTTGTGCCCACTAAAATAATCGAAAGTTAACAACCAACTTAACGATAGAACTTATTTCTAATTATCCCCTACTACTACTAAATCATAAATGTATCTGCCCAAATAAATTATAACACTAATATTATCGAAATTAACGGGTTATTACATTTATTAATTTCACTTCATTATTTGGCCCGGAACGAAGTCTCGAAGCTTCGGGCTTAAAATAAAGAGTCTAGAAAGAGGCTAATACGGAAACATCAGTTGACCTAAAAAAGAACCGCAACCTTCTTTCGACCATCATAATAGGCACCTTTTTTGCCTTAGAGTAGATACAAAGTAATTTCCATAAAATCAACGGCTCAAATCTTGGCTCAAATTCAACGGTTAAAATCAAAATCCAAGTGATTATGGATCAACCAATGAGAAGAATGCCCGAAAGACTACAAATACCCCCTCCCCCATAACCAAAATTACATCCTAAAAAACATACAAAAAATACAATAAAAAAAGCCTCCTGCTGGTAATTTAACATGTGCTAACAAAATTTTCATGTATGTTTCTCTCATAGAAAACCTTCAAGATTGTTCCTTATTTAGGAGAAAACATCAAATCTTTTAACATATACGCTTAAACAGATGCCTAAATTAAAGAATCAGAAGAAAAAAACACAAAATCTTTCAACTTCGCATAAAAAATATTTGACAAAGACAAGATATCCACCGGATAGCACTCAAGATCGAAATAAAACCGCGAAGCACCCGACCGCCCAAATTTCGCATTTAAGACTGCCTCAAGACTCTAACTATTACACAAATTCAAATCAAGCCTAAGCCCCACGACTCAAGTCTATAACACCAAGATTAAGTCCGCATGTTTGCTACTGGTACACGCCGCTTGGCAAGCCTCCCGGCCCTGACCATATCCAAGTCAAGACCAAGTCCAAAGACTCAAGTCTTCTATCCGGTCCGCAGATCACACGAATTTATCTAGTCTCACATCCACTGGCACAACCAAATCTAAATTTTAGGATCATACAACTGTCTATACAAATTCAAGTCTAACTTAGATCATACAATCCTGTCGGACTAAGTCAAGTACAACCAAATTACACAAATAGGTGCTCAAATCAAGACTCAAAGTCTAATCACCAAGACTACATCAAATCCAAAAGTTCAAAGATCTTAAGTAGAATGTGTTGTATTTAAAGAGCAATGGGACCGATACGGACCTAATCGCTTGATAAATCTTCTTTCAGACTCGATAGGGATTTTCCCAAAAGCGATTTTATCAGACAATACAAGCATATTTATAAATAATAAAATATATCTAGCTGTTACAGTTACAAATTAACATTAATTTTGTAACTATGAAGCATAATTGGAGTCGTTTAGTCGAAGTTTGGTGACATTACACAATCTCGAAAAATAGTTTTTTTCTTCATAAATTATAATTTAAACGTTTGGTAAAATTATATTATTGATTTTTTTTCCATAAATTATTTTTTTATCCTTAATATATTTGTATTTATTTGTTTCCTTATTTATTTGTCTAATATCAATTCCTTCGACTATTTTTACATTTTGATCCCGTCATTCAAAATGAGTAGTATTAGATACGATCTTCTTTGTAGACTTATTATCTTGATGGTTTTCAAGAACAATTCTGTTCACATTATTTAATTATAATGGCTGGGAAGGACTAATGATTATTAACGCATCATCACCTACTTGATTAGTTTCTTCTTTTTTACGCACGGACGGAGTATTTGGGTAGAAAGAAGCAAAATAGGAGTAATGTATTCAGAAGTTTCATGGCATTAATTTATAGGAGTAATATTGTTGCCGGAATTAGGTATCATAATAGGTGTTTTTAATTGTTTATTCTAATATTTCTTCCTATTAAAAGTAGTTTAATTATAGTAGTAGTCGTTTATATCTAACTTTAGTAAAATACAATTGTAATTCTATTAATTATTAAAATTTAATTATTTCAAGGTCAGATATTTGCGCGACAAAAAAGAACACAAAATCAACTGCATTTCATATATATACTAGTAATAAGGGACGTATTTTGTTACTCGTGATTTTTTTTTATTATATTATATAAGTAACATAACAAAATTATCTAATAAATAAACTTTTCTAAATATTAAAGAATATCATTTTCTTAAAACTATGAAATATCGATACTGAAAATATCATTTACCTTTTTGAAACTTCATTATCTATAAATTCAATTGTCATACTCAAATAATCAAAGTTTCTCATTCCTTTTATTTTTATTTTTTATGAAAGTGTTATTTACCATAACAATCTACGATCCTCATTTTTAAAGTGTAAAATCGTCCTACAATCTTCATTCTTGATGTTATAGTTGTATGTATCAGTTGTGTGTATCAATTAAGACTGTAAACTTTGTTTATTTTGAATATGAAAAATATAAATTAAACAATCTTTTAGGGATGGAAGTAGTATAAAATATGGTAAAAATTATATAAAAAAGTAATTAAAAGTGAATATGTGACACCATTAAATTATATATAATATGAAAATTTTATCTTGTTAGATTATAGAGATTAATTTGTCATCATAGTATTCACATGAAATATTTTGTACATGCTAACTTCAAGAGAAATACCTATTAAATAATGAAGAAAAAGAATCCCTTGTATACATGTTTGTAGCGTAGCAATTTAAACTTCTTTTAATTTATAGAGTTCTTTAATATGGTTTTTCGTCCTCCATTTTAAAAGATTGAAAAGTTTTAAATTTTTAGGAGTTGACTTTTAAGAATTTAAACTCAAGGTTGATCTAATACAAAGTTATGTGCATCAATTAAGACGGAAAACTTTATTTTGAATATTGAAAAAGTATATTAAACAATTTTTCGGGATGAAGATATAAAATATGGTGAAAATTATAATAAAAATTATTAAAATTGAATATCTGACACCATTAAATTATATAAAATGTGGAATTATATTATCAATTTTATATTGTTAGACTACGGAATAAAAAGTAACGTGTCATCAAAATTTTCGCACAAAATACTTTGGACATACTAACTTCGCAAGAAACACTTATTAGATTATCAAGAAAATGCATCCCTTGTACAAATCTCTGAGTGAGTAGCACATATGTTGAAAATGTAGATCTATAGCAGGACAAGATGCTACCAAATATGAATAATTATACTCCTTCCAATTCATTTTAATTGTCATTCTTACATATCGAGATAAATATTTGATTTTTAATTATATTATTAAAAACTTTAAAAAATTAATATTATGAAACTATTTTAAAAGACGAATCCAATGATATAAATTTTATATTTTTTAGAATAACAATAATTACTTAATCATTTTGCCAATGTTCAATTTCAAAAAAGTCAAACAACAATTAAATGATTGGAAATGAGTAATTTATGTTAGGTATTAGTAATTGCACAACAATATGACCGAATTGCACTAAAAATAAAAAATAAATATCGTCTTCATTTTGAAAAAATTACAAGTTTTTATTCTTAATTATTAAAATTAACAAATTTTTAGTGTTTAATTGACATGTATTAAATTATATACTATAGAAATTTATATTTATTATATTATCAATTTTATAGTATTATATTAATGAATAAAGTAACTTGTCATCAAATTCTTCATACGAAATACTTGTACATATATACTAACCTCGCCAAGAGTAACACCTATTGTATTTATCACGTAAGTGAAAAACATGATGTATAAAATCTTTTACATGAGTAGGACGTAACTTAATGGTTAAATTTTTAAAAAAATTTGGCTAATATTTTGGCTATTGTAATAGCTCAATCATTTTTAAAATGCAATGATTAAAAAATTGTTAGTTAGAATCACATGTATATAAAAATACCGCGATATTCTAAAAAGTTTAAAGATGTGCGCAATTTGAGTTTATGATTATTTCTTTTATACTTTTAAAATTTAAATATTTTAGTAGATACAAATATTCGAGAACGGCATGATATGCATAAAAGTTAAGTATGCTGACGACGCCGGATAGATTTGTTGGCTCAAAGGGTAACCGAGTATTCTTTAAGATATCTCCATGGAAAGTGTAAATGGTGTTCGAGAAGAGGAAGTTTGAGTCCCCAGACATTGGCCCGCTTTGAAATTTTGACAAAAGCGGGAGTAGTAAATACCGGTTAGGGCATCATCGTCATGTAGAGTCGGAAAGGATCTAGATGCTTTTCCATGTTTCTCGCTTCGAGAAGCACGCACGATTTAGTCGCATGTTTTAGTATCGCCCCCATTTAAAGTAAGATTGACATGAGGAAGGATCTGGGAGACTCCTTTGATCGTAGAAAGAGTATGTGTTTGAGGAACAAAGAAGCTGAATCGCAAAAAGTTTTCAAGGGAGGAATCATCGAATAGTATAGCTCAATGCGAGTCACAAGCATTTATATGTAGGAGCCGATATCCGCAACTTTTGGGCCTATTAAGGCTTTGTTATGGTTGTTTTGATTTTATCTTTCCGTGAGTTATCGAGTTGGGAATTTCGAGAACGAAATTTTATTAGGTGGGTAATGAAATAACCGCATCGCATTCATTAATTAATAAATTAAAATGTGGAGTTATTAATTTAATTAACGCAAATTGACCTACTTATATTTCATGGATTATAAATGTTGATGTTTGGACGCACAATGAGAGATAAAGCTTAAATGGCATTCTTTAAATTAAACGATTGGATTTTCACCACCTAAACTCATTTTTTCTTCATCCTTTCCACATACCAAACAAGACTTAAAAAACCAAAAAAATCCCATCTCCTCCCCCGAACCCCCCTCCCTTCCCTTTGATTTTTTCTTTTTCGATTTCTCCTCCATTTCGCAAGCTTTCTGTCCTCGCTAAATTTCTTGGAGAAGTTTCCCTCTCATCATCCTTCTTCGATTCAAGGTAAAAAAGGTCAAATCTTTTGAATATTTAACAGTTTCGAATGGGTTGATTCTTTGTATTTCGATTTATATCGCTATAAATCCATTCTTAGGCCTTAAATTAGTTGTTTTTGAGTTAAAGTTAGGAATTTTGATGAGTATTTCTTGGATAAGCTGAGATGTAAGTTGACTTTGTGAGTCAGTTTGACTTCGGTTTCTTTGAGGGTTTACTATGACATAATTATTATCTAAAGTTTTAATATAAAGATGCGATAATAATTCCATTTTTGGGGTAAATACGTCATTGTGTCGACTTTCGAAAGTTGACTTCGGGTTGACTATTTCAAAAACGTTTAATGGTATAAATATGCCTCGGGGACTTATTTTAGTTTGGTTTTCGAGGTGAAAATTTTGATTTAAGTTGTCGATTTAATATATGTCAGTACCTAGTTTTATTAGATTTGAATAGTAAATGGGCTTCGAGGTTAAAGGTTGTTAGAATTGCCGAAGCATCGGTAAGTCATATTTTCAAGTTGATTAAAATTGTTTAAAGTGTTGGGAATCTATACGTAGAAATAAACGGTTATGCTGGCTGTCAAGTTAAATTTTATCGCTTAGTTTATCGCCAGTTTCAACTAGTAATATTTTACCTAAAGTATCAATCATTTAAAATTTGTTAAAGAGAATTAATAACAGCTTGTAGTACCGCATATCTGCTTTACTCAATTTAACGCAGCCAGACGATTGATTGGCGCCAGCGTACTAGCCAAAGGCGGAATTTATCACTGGATAATATTATTTACGCTTAAAGGTTGGATAAATAGATATATGGTTACATAATTGTCTTGCATGCATCAATATGATAGTGTGTTCAGAAATTATAAATGTCAGTTGTATTTAATTTGATGATATGTATATTATGGTTGTAATGTTTTGTATGAAGCTCACATGGTTACAAAGTGGAGCATAATGAGTTGCTTAGATCGCGTAGTTGTTGTGATATTTAATTGAGTCAGGTATGGTTATGTTTTGTCGGTTGGTACGTTTGGGCGCCATAATGTCATTGGTCAAGGTGTTTGATTTCACATGTAGGTAGCCACACCATACAAGACAAGCCTCATGTTTGAAATGATTTGGTATCGCCCCGTGTGCACGGAGATATTATATGATATCAGGGCGATCACGCTGAATTTCGCCGAAAAAAAGGATATGAGACATATGGGGAGCTGGCGGCGAAATTACGGGAAAAGTGATATATATTATACGGGAAAGTGGGCAACGACATTATATAAATATCGTACGCTATTGTCGCGTATCGTTTCGCATCAGACGACATCGGGAGTGACGCCACCGAGTTGAAACGTTGATAATGTTACATGTTTTATTTTTCGGAAGTTTCACATTTTATGATTGTGTCAGAATTCAGTGGTTTCGAGAATTTGTGATTCGGCTTGCTTCGACATGTGATACGCCATTCCTCGAAATAACATGTTGAATAACGTGCCAGCCGAGACCCTAAATCGTATATATGTCGACAATGGTTATTATTATTATGATGATATTAAGAAAGTTGCTCTATTATACACATATATATAACTCTATCGCCATGCCTATATCTTTGTCAGGTACTTATTCGGGCGATAAGTTACCACCCGGCGATACGCTTTCCACTAAGTCAGTCGAGCTTACCCCTTCCAACCTCCGACGATGTGCAACGTGAGAAATATTGGAGTTCGCAGTGCTCGCTGCTTGTTCTTAAAAAGCGGTATTTTTAGCTGCCAGATCCTCTGAGTCATCTTCTTCTACTACACTTATCTTTGGTGTACTTAAACTCTCGTATTTTGTTTTGATGTCAAAACTCATTAACTGCTTTGCATAAGATTCTTGACTTGTAATGTTATGAGTCTTTATATTTTGACTGGATTAAAGCGAATGCCACCATGGTTAAACTTTTTATGGCAACATTATCAGGAACTTTCTCGAACTGGGAAGTTCAATTTTATCAAACCTATCGTGTTTTATTAATTTTTCAAATGTGTTATTTTGGTGTCAAATCCATCAGATGGGTGACTCGGGGAGATATAGCCGATAACGACTCTAACCTCAAAGCGCATAACCCGAGGCTGGTCAAGCACCCCTTACCCCTCTCCCCACTGACATATTTTTTTCATTTTCTTGGTGGAATCTTTGCTGCACCACTCCATAATCTTGTTCATCATCTCTTGATTATCAAAGGTATGATTTTTATCTTCAAATCTAACTATTTTGAGCTATAGTTGACTATCTTTGTAAGTTTATTCTTTATTGACTCGAGTTGACTTTGAATTCGAGACTTTAGAAACGCAGAGATGTATCATCTAAGCTTGGAAATATCAAGGAAGCTCGCTTTTATAATCGATTTTTGGAGTTGAAACATGAACGAAAGTTAGTTGAATTTTAGGTTGGATTTTTCCCAAATCACTTTAAGTTGTAAAAGTATGTTATCAATTTTAACATAGTTGTTTTGGAGTATAATTTGTGGAATTTTTGTGGTGGTCAGTAGATTATGTTAATATAAGTCAAGCAAGTGAGTAGTATTTGGGTTTTTGGAATTAAGATTTATTAATAATGGAAATATTAGTTCGGGAAAATCATATCAAGGTCAATAGGTTGTTTAAAGCAAGAAGCCAAGGAAAGCGAGGCCTATCGGGTCATTCATGATGTATTGAAATCTTCCTATTTAATCGTCAGTTATGTTCGCCAGAGTAATCTTTTTACCTTAAGTTAACGATTGCAATTAAAATGATCAAGTAAGTCGGTGCTAAACTTAACAGAAGTTATTAATAATGCAGTAGCCAAGTGGTAATTGTACTTTGGGTAGTTTCGTTAGGGTACGGAGCTGTGGAAAGCGCACATGGACTCACCTAGGCGGGCGCCATTTATTGCTACCAATGTCGTATATTTATCTCAATGGGCGAGATTAATTTACTTCTTCGTGATGGTTGCAATCATGATGCTGCTGGCATGTTTATGTATGTATCAATGTGTCGATTGTCGAAAGTATGTAATATTACAAGGGTTGCCGGTACTACGGGTACGAAAGCAAGCGACGCTTTTATACTACAAAGACGAAGCAAAGGTTGCCAAGTCGCCTTTGCATTAACACAGACAGCGCGTTTAGAAGTTGTTTTGTACTACGGCACGAGCGTAAGGCAAGCAGGTAATTACCTCAGATTTCACGGAACGAGCGCCATTGCTGTCGCTTGCATTGTGGCACGAATGCTATATCGGGCTTTCACTACGGTATGTCATTGCTTACCAGATCTTCGCCATTTAGTGTGCCGTTATCCCAGAGACGCTTTTATACTTCAGATGAGCGCTATTGTGGCTTCCCTGCACTGCTAAGGTGCGACAGATAACCTTGCGTCGGCCGGGCATAAGTTTCTCCTCCGCAGGCCGAGGCTGATTATACGCCGCGACGCCTGTGTGAACTGATTTACGCTGAAGCTGATCGAAGTTGTTTAGTTAAACCGGTCGAGTCAGAAGCGCCGCCGGTAGACTTTAGGTATCGGACGGTTCAATTGTTGGTCTTCAGGTTTTACATTGTTGGTTAATAGAGCAGCTGGCCTGATTGCATTACGGTTACTCAAGTACTCGGGGATAAATACGTATCTTCGCATCGGGTTGTCTTTATTAGAACGCTGTATGTTAAATAGATCGGGCATATGACCCAATGACCATAGTAACGACGGTATCGATATAACATCAGGATGTAAGTATGATAAACGGTAACTCACTAACCATATACTCTTTATTTATGGCTCGAATAGTACCGCATTCTGCATCATCTACATATTTCTTAAGTGAAATTAATGATTTTATAGTACACTACGCGCTGCGCTGAAGTTAATTGCTTGAGATATATATTCACTAAGCTTCAAGTAGCTTATACGCTTATTCACGCTGGGCTGCATTTTCATTCGTGCTAGGTTGACACGCGCCAGAACGCTTTTTCGAAGCTGTTCTGTTTATCGTGCTCTGTAGCCTAAAGCACATTGGCGCCAGAGATCCTTGGGCCTCGTTGTTTTTGGATCGTATTCGTTGTCTATATTGTGTTGTATTTCTTGGGGATTTCGCATCGGTTGTCAGAGATATTTTGTACATGAGATATTTGTTGTATTAGTTGAAAGAGTGTGTTGGGGAAATACCACGATGGATTCTTTTTCATAAACCCGCTCTTTTTGTCCGCTGTATATTATTTTATGGGTTTATTTGAGTTAACAGGTGGAAAGTTAGTAAATCGAAATACCATCGACGTGGCGACTTAGTTTCCGTGATTTGAAACCATTCTAACCTCGTGGGCTGGTCGAATTCGGCGTGGTCGTTATAATTTTGCATCGCAGCCGCAGTTTCGCATTATTTGCCGTTTCGCGCTGTTACGTACCGGATCATGTGTGTTTTTCGAAGCCGCGGTTGCCGAAGCCTTTTCGGGGGTCTAAGTCTTTATTTTATTTTTCGAGACCTGCTGAGGACAATGGTGGTGCATATCGCCAGAAGTAATTCGCGTTACGGTAGCCGCCTCGCGTGTAACGAGGCGCTTTGGTGTGGGATGAGCGCGCATACTTTAGGTGTAGTCATGACGGTAATGTAGCCCAGCCAAGGAACAATGTGTCTGACATGTACATCCCGATCCCCAATTGATTCTCGTTGTCGACGAAGCCATTATCGAAGAGACCTCGGCACATGCACGCATAGCTGTTCTACGAGAGGTCGAGTTCCGCAGCAAGCTCTTCTAATCGCTTCCTCAAGAGATCCTCGAACGCCTTTTGAGAGTGCACTCCCACTCCGGGAAAAAAGTATCGAGTTTATTAGAGACTTGGTCAAGTATTCGAGCCACGGCATCAGGCGAATGAGGGTCGCCCGGCGCCACCTACGTACTTCACGAGAGTGCCCGGATCGGGTGGAGTAATCTAATACATTTTGATCAAGCAGAGGGAGGATCCGTAATTGGGAGCGCCAGCGCTGCTCAGGAGAATTATTGTTTGGAGTACCCATATGGCGCTTTAGAAGACTCCGATTCTACTTAATCAAAGTCGACCGGGTTGATGAGCATGCAGTAGGCGATGAAGGAAGTTATGTTGTCAGCCTCCAAATTGCATAATCTCGACCGAGGAGTAAGATTTGCCAAATTCGCGGACGACGGTGCATTTTACATCCGGCATGCCTATCACTGCTAACCCTCACCGCCATGAGTCGAGGAACGCCGCCTGTCGAGACGGGAGTTGGTCACTGCCCGGGAAAGAGGGGCTACAGTGATACTGGTAAATTCCAAGGACCTTTCAAGTAGATTTCAGAGGATACTGTCCAAACAGACTCAAGCCAAGAGCTATTTCAAGTAATCGACAGTTCACCGAAAGAGTTCGACGCCTTTTCTCGCACGGCATGTTCTGCTTATATTCAGCGGTCCTGTGAGGCAAAGAGACCGGAGTTCCGACTTCAGCAATTGCTTTCCTCGGCTATGGCCGACCGGGTCAGCTGTGGACGCGTGGATCGCCGGCGTTATAGAGAGGATTTGTTTCGCTTGTTAATGTATAGCTCATGGTAATTGCCCGTCCCCGCAGTATTTGAGTGCTGCGATTTCTTTACCAAAGACGGTCTACGGTGAAAAAGGGTATCGTGAAAGCAGGCGCGACGCTTTCTGAGGCCGCGAAAGTCGTGAGCTTGAGGTTCTCACGGGAGCATGGCTGGCACCAAACAGAGTGGCGCCGCAGGCTGGGGATTAACGCAATGGCTCAACAAGTGAGGTACCTGAGACTTGTGGTTGCGATGTACCTATTATGCGATACTGGGCATCAGTACTTTTTGATTCCTGGAGCTACCTATTCTTTATTTCTAGAGTTTTGTTGATATTTTACCTCTATGTGTCGGGAGTCCTTACTGCTCCATTTATTATTGGCGACACCAAGAGTGGTGCCTGCTTCAAAGTTGGGAGATGAGAGTCATTCCTCGAAAGCGCTAATAATCAATCGTTAGTCAGAGACCCATCACTCCGCTTGAGCTAGTAGATTTTGACTCTGTCTGGGCAGGATCGCTGGGAGATCACGCCTTTTACTGACACCCGTAAGGAGATTATTTTTATAGCCCGGTGTTGGTAATTTATTATTGTCATGAGAGAAGACTACCATCAGCCGTAGTTGATGCGTAAAGGTCGTGCTGGCTTCTGCATGGGTCGACTTGGGAGAGAGGAGAAACAGATTAGTGACGCAAGGAAAGTGGTCCTGGGTGAGTACGCCGATGTTTTTCAGAGTGAAATGCCAGTTTACCACTGTAGGTGCCGCCGAGTTCATGATTGAATTAGTTTCTGCACGCACTCCATTTCTATCAAGGTATAGAATGGCTCCGGCGCAGTTGAGAGAGTCAAGACTCGCCAGGAACTGCCACGTGGGGTTCAATGTAATCGAAAGTGTTTCTCCCGCACCCGCCTGCTTGCGGAAAAGAAAGACGAGCATGCCGAGGTCACAGACGACATGCGCTTGAATAAAGTGACTATCAAGAACCGTTATCCATCGCCGGTGATAGAAGATTTATTTGACCACCGAGGTATGCCAAGATGTTTTCAAGATTGATTGAGATCCGGTTATCACCAACCGAGATCAAGCGAGAGCTTTACATTCCGAACGCCTTTCGATCCAAAGGTATGCACTATGAGTTTATGGTAATGCCATTTGCTGACTAATACCCGGCCAGCTGCTCATGGATTTGGATGAACCCTATGTTTCGGAGTTCCTCGGATAAGTTCGTGATTGTACCATTGATGATATTTCATCTACTCGAAAGTGACTATGAAGGAGTAATAGCATGTATTCTCAAGTGGTCGCGCTTCTTTTGAGATATTTGCACAACACCGCTGTACGCTAAGTTTAGAAATGTGAATTGCCAAGGCTGCAAGGCCTGGGCCATGTTGTATCGTGACGGTATTTGTGTGGACCTCGTAAGGTGAGTCAGAATAATTGGGGAGCTGCCTACCCAGCGACTGCATTTAGGAGTTTTTGGTTTGGTCAAGTATTAGAGGAGGCTTTATCGTGACTTCTCAATCATGACTCGATGACTATTATGTTGACCAGTAGCGGTGTTCCCTTTAGTTGGGATGAGGATCAGGAGAGATGTTTCAAGGAGTTGAAGGGCTAAGTTGACTACCGCGACCGTTTTAGCTCTACCATCCGAACTGGTGGTTTCGCGGATCTATAGCGGCTTTTTTCAGCACCGGGTCAATGCGGTCTCGATGCAGAGGGAGAGTGATTGCTTATGCTTCTACGCTTGAGGAACCAACAATGAGGAATTACCCGACCCATGATTCTCAGTTGGCAAAGTGATTGCTTCTTGCATCGAAGTCATGGCATTCCTTGTACAAGCCGGGAGCAATGCATTTTCACCGCCAAAAGCTCAGTACCTACCAATGCGCAGAGACCAATTTGAGGCGAGAGATGGATGGAGTTTCTCAACGACTACGATGTGACTATCGAGTATCACCCGGGAAGGCCAACGCGTAGCAAATGCCCAGTCGGCAAAGACGGCTTGAAGAAAAAGCGTATAATGGGTTGCTCGAGTCGAGCTTGACGTTGGTAGCGATGGTAGGCGAAGTTGTTGGCTCGCGCGGTTGTTCACCCGTACTCTTTATCGATCTTTGGGCTTCTGTAAAAGAAAAGATGAGAAATTATGTAGATCATTAGCAAGGAAGAGCAGGTAGATCGGATTTCATGGGGTTGATCATAGCTGTAATGTCTGTAGGTTACTTAAAAACCATATTCTCGAGAGAGGGGAGCTGAAGCTATGAGATCTTTACGAGGTCATAATGCCCTTATAGCATGCATCCAGTAGTACTACATGTATCTGACTGGTAGTCAGTTTATCGTGGGTGGCCTTGGATGCAAGCAGGTGGATCACAGCTCTCAGGGCGAGGCGTTTAGCTTGGTCGCCAGGAAGATAGCATACATCTCCTCAAGCAGTTTGTTACGTACCCACTTCCGATTCATGAACGGACGGGAGAACATCACCATACATCACCATGGATTTCTTTATTTGGACTCTAGATCGGCCGAAAAGGAACGACGGGATTTCAAAGCGAATGTGGATGATCAGTTTCCAAGCTTTGCTCACTTTCTACCGACAAAATCGATCGACGGGACTGTAGAAAGGTGAAACCCTCAATCACACGAGATAACGACAATCGGAACCCCATGCAGCCCTTCATAATTCCAATCGACCGATCGAGGGGTTTCCAAGAGGGCGCTGGGGACCGTGAGGCTGAAATAGTACATCTTTCCATCCCAGACGTACTGGCAATCGTAGACGATCCGCATTTCGAGGATATGCTTCGAAAGGCAGGTCTTGAGTTTCTCGTGGAGTCGACGATGAGTTGCCCAAGACGGAGTTCGCTTATAATAATAGTTTCCACGCTATATCGCATGCACCATTTTATATGTTATTTGAAGAAAAATTACTACGGATATAAGGAGTATAAATACAAATCCAGTCCTGGATCTTAAAGCGCATACTAATATTCAATACAAAAACATAATTAAATATATGAACAGAGGACTTACAGCCAAGCAATGGAGTAAATTCCCAATCAAAATCCACACGCCCAAATTCATGAATTTATTTCCTTCAAATTCTCCTTGTCGTAATATCAATCGTGATTTATTATCTCTAAGCATAGTCCACACCAGAGGGGTCGAATCAAGAACTAATCTATGCTAAGAAACAAGTGATGAACAAAAACTTAGAAAACCCCAAAAATTCCTCATGTAAGAATTTCGCCAAAGTGGTTACTGGGGAGTTTTGGGCGAAAAGTTTTTTTTACAAAAACTTATGATGAAAAACCCTAAAGTTCGTTTTTATATGTACAGTTAAAACAAGCCCGATAAAGAACCCTAAGATTAGTTGACTCGTTAACTCTATTAGTTCGCAAGACACTAACGAAGTCACATGAATTGAACAATTAAGCAATTAAATAGTAATGAGTCAATATCAATAATCTTTCTGCTATCATAAATACTTGTAATTATTCGAACAATAATTATTTAATTGATTCTATTTGTTCAATCGATATTCTACATAAAATGTAATCCCTTGTAATCGAGAAATACATTAATTATATAGTTCTCTTTTAATTTCATACATGAAATATAACCTTCCAACGTCACTCAGATGTGTGTGGACCTTCTAGGCCGTGATAATGGGCAGAGCCAGAGACAATACCTATCATTATTATTATAAATTGCATTAATGAAAAGCATCTAGCAAATTTTCATAACCCCTTAAATTATCACAGAACCCACACTAGTAATTACTGTTGAACACTAAGTTCGATAATCACATTTAACCTAACTGTAAATGAATTGCTAAGCACAATTGTCGCAATCTGGGGTATAATAAATGGAACCACCTCATTGATTTCCAACACTCTAATTTGCCCTCGACGATTATCTTTGCTACCTTTATCACGCGATTCATCGAGGGCTAACTATAAGAAGTGTGTCAGAAACACCCACAACTTTCACTCGAGTATGAACTCGAATAAGCATTTATGCCCCATAAACCACCAAGACTCAACTACAGAGGTTCGGCATCTTCTCAGATATCAAGTGACGATTAAATCCCTCCTAATATATCAACATCTATCGCTATATCATCTGTGACCCAACATATGCCGCCGTTATAATCCCCGCTAAGGTAGACGTTTGGTCATATCAAAGTAGCTGTGAAGTAATGAGGTTATATCGTAGGTTCAAGAATCGATTTAAAATTCTCTAAACAATGTCATAGACATGATATACATATCTTCGATGAATTGCTTTCTGGCCATACTGGGCCCTAAGTCACTGCACCGGGCAGCCTCACGGTAATGATCTAGTCCTCGCAGCTAACGTGATCAATCTTTGATCACTAATCAAACACCACGTTAGTCATATGACGCTGTCTCCTAACTATCAGCATTCCACCAAGGCCTTTTGGCTATCCCATGTTTCCCTAGGCTCAAGAGGCGTAATTGGGCCGCTCATGTTACCTCTTCTAGAAAACATAGACTAACCTGTGATTTAACCTTTACTCATCGAGGATACACTACATGTATATTATATGTAAATTCAAACATATATAACATAAAGAAACAAATATATTAAAATATAAGAAGTAAATAATATTCAAATATTTGTTCGCATAACACAATAGATACATATCACCAATTTTTAACTTAACACCACCGCGATATCCGGTTTAAGACCTGTGTTCGCCGTGAGATGCTCATCAGTGCTTGCCCGACTTAAAGGGTTTATAGGGTCGGCTGCATTTTCCCTGCTTTCTACTTTACATACTTCGACATCACCTCTACCAAGATATCTCTAATCTGTGATACTCTCCGAGCACGTGTTTGGATTTGTGATGTGTCAAATTTTAGCTTGAGCTGTCCCCAACCGGTCCCTCACCACACCAAGTTCGGAAGTCACTAACTCTTTGATCCAACATTTCTTTAAATGTTTTTACCTTGCCATGTACTCAGATTCTATGGGTAGAATCGGCACGCACTGCTTGGAACTCCTCCAAGATACCGCCTCCACCGTCAGAGACAAAATACATACCCGCATCGGGAACTACATGCCTCTGCCAGCTGAAAACCGGCGCCGGTGTAAATTCGGCCACCGCAATCATCTCCACCATATACTTCAAGAAAATCTTAGTTTTTCTCGATACTTCAAGATGCACTTCAACGCAATCCAAAGGCTTTCACCTCGATTAGCTTGCATTCATCGGTTACACTTGAGCGATAAGAAAAACAACATGGAAGTATACGTATGGATCCTACAACATAAGGTGTCCTCTATTCTGCCCATCCAAAGACTCAAGAGGGACAATCGCGGCTCCGCTGAGTTAACCCATGTCCATGGGGAGATTAATTCTTCTTGGACTTACTTCATGTTGAACCTTCATAGACCTTATTCACATGCGATCCCGACAAAGTCCAATCGCCTCCCGGCTCGATCCCGTGGATCTTTATTCCAAGCATATATCATAAGGTCACCAAGTCCCTTCATCGAAACACTAATGCCCAACTTGACCGAGTTTCTGCAGAATCCCCACGTTTCCACGATAAGTATGTTACCGACATACGTGACTATCAATGATACATAACTCCCACTTACCTCTTTGTATATTATCAAGATCTTTTTCTCGCTCTAATAGAAACCAAACTCTTTGATCGATCTATCAAAAACGAGATTCCAATCATCATGGATGCCTCGCTTAAGACCATAAATGGACTTTTTGCAACTTCAGATACCTCTTAGGTCTCTTTTGTGACATGTAAAGTCTTCGCCGGAGGTTGCACATCTTCCTCTAAATTTCCATTCAGAAAGCTGTCTTTACACATTTTCCATATTTCATCATTACGAAACGCAAAGAACGGGCTAGATCATCCGGATGGATTTAAGAAGCAATTCGTGAACTTGTTTGAAACCTTTCGCCAAAGTCTAAATTTTTGAAACATCAAATGCCTGCTTTATCACATGCTTCTTAAATAACGATTTACATTCAATAGTGGCGTGAGCCCCATTCGTAAATTCAATAAAATAACGTAAACCTCGCTTTTCTGCACATAGAATCATCTTGCATTTGTATTAAAATTTGCTATTTGTCAAGATTCCTGCTTATTCATTGCTTTTGTGTTAGCGGGTTTGCCACTTTCAATGCATGAAAGCTTCCACCACAATTGGCCACTGTCTATGGGCGCATCCCCTGGCCGATCTCCTATGGTCGTTCTTCCACGCCTCGTGATCAAGAATCGGGTCTTCATGAAAGAAGCGTTCCAATTCTTGTGGTGTGTCATGCCTCTCGTGATTAGATGCATCGATATTGACTTCATCAGCCTGAGCTCATCAAGATAACACCATTGGTTTGTCCTTTCTCGACGATATTCTTCATGAATACCCTGCTTCGGCAACGAAGATTTTATTCTCCTCGCTCTGTGTAGAAGTAGTAACTAAATCAAGTTTCTTGATAACTTTTATGAAATAAGATTTATCGATTAATGCAAGTTTATCTTTTTTGTTAATCTCTTTAACATGCTTCCACACCCCAAATCTAAAACCCAACTTTGGGAATCTTCCCAAACTACGCTCATTGGGAGTTTTATCTCACGACTCGCTGACATCCGCTAAGGTAAAGGCTGCGCTTAGAAGTGCAATATTCTAAATTAATCGGTAGATCGAGAAGCTCATCATAGACGAACCATGCCGCAAGTGGTCTGACATTTCTCCTCGGACACGCCTATTACGCCGCGGGCTGCTCACTGGAGCCATAAACACCACACTCTCTACTTGTGTATTTAACTTATCTTTTCTCTCCACCCCATTTAATCGGAGAATCTTTTACTGTCTTGTTCAATTGGTTTTGTACTTCATTTTGGAACCCCAATTTCTCAAAGGATCTTGCTTCATATTCCTCATCGACACATAAAACCCATTCATCAGAAATAATGGGGTGAAATGTAATGCAAGAAGGAGAACCTCCTTCTCGCAGATGCGGTTCATTGGCCCACACATCAAGGTGTATGATCCCCAATAAATCACTTGCCCTTTCATTTAAGCCAAGTGAAAGGCATTTTGGTCATTTTGCCTGTAAGGCAAAGACTAATTTATCAGATGATTCATAATCTAAACTCAAAGATTCCAATCGAGTGGGAGTTTTGGATTCGTCTCCTCAAGTAATGCATCTTAGTCCCAATGCCAGGTATGTTTATTTCAATGCCAGTTTTATTCCGCTTTAAAGTTTTGTTTATGACCATTAATCATGTCTAAAACGATGTAATCATTTTTGAAGTGGAGCATGGTACCAAAATACTACCCCATTCTTGGGCGATCCTAATTATCGGGATTCATTGAAATTGAAACCATCATTATCTCAAAACAGAAATAGAAATAATATCTCCCTCAGAAATTGCGGTGTACATAGTAAACCGTGAGATAAGTTCAAAAACAAGGCCCGCAAGCAATTTAAACCACCTGGATCCCACCCAGTGGCCAGCAACCTCGCGCCCATTTCCCACACGCATCCATTTCCTCTTTTCTGTGTCTTCACTTGACTTGAGTTCCTCGTGATATTACTTAATAATAAATATGAGAACCACAACCGTGTCTAGCACTCCACGAAGTAGAATTAGAAGTTGTACAAACTTCACAAACATACATACCTCCGTAGGCCGAAATGGTCACGGTAATTCATTCTTCCTACCATCCGTGAACTTCCCAGGCCTGACTTCCAAAGGACCTGTGTTTCCTAATAATGACACTTGTCATCCTTCCTAGCCCTCCCTTTCCAAAGAATCCTTGGATTACTCAAACCTTTGAGTCTCACGGAAAATTCCTTCCTTCTTTCATCTTCTTCTTATTGGGACCACCAAAATGTAAGAGTGTAAGTTTTAGTCTTTACCTGTGTTCTGCCTCACAAGATTGTGATCATCTTATGCAAAGCCGCCAGATAACTCAAACTGCATAATAAAGTTCATGACAAACTCGGGAGAGAATTTGTCCGGGAAAGAGGACTTCAGATGAGACTTACAAAATGTTGGGCTTAAGACACCGGTGCCTGGTTGAAGTCGACGACCAAGCCAATTTGACATGAAAATTTAAGTACTGCCCTGTGTTCTAATAATGGGTCTACCTAGAGCACAATAAAATTTTATCTTGCTTAGCTTTCCTTTCGAATAATTCCTCAAGTTGCTGTATATGTGTCATATGTCACACCTTTTCATATTGAATTCTGGGAACGGCGTCCATATTGGCAAAGATTTATTTACTCTGGACATCCGCATCGTGACTTGTGTTTTGATCCCTTTTCCTCACGGGAGGCACTATCATTTGGCTCGCGGGAACCCTACTGCTCAAAGATTTATCTCAGGCCCCTCTCTGCCCCAGAATGATTCTCAAGTGCTCGAGACCACCGTCAAAATTGAAAGTTGCACTTTTCAAGGCTCCCAGGTTAAAGAATAAAGGGTACCTATATTAATTCTACACAAGAATATAACAAAATAATGCACCCAAGAAACTATCACGCTAAAAACACTTACAACAAATTAAAGCAAATATCAATACTCAAACTACCAAACATGTTGAAGTATCAAGACCCATTAGCACTCTAAATTCAAACCCAAGAACATCGCTTACATTTTGAACTTATTTATAATAGTAGTCTAAACCAATTATGTAAAACTACATAACTTCAGGTCACTCAAAGATCTCTTGGCTGTGATGCTACCCAACATTCAGCCTCCGAAACCGGCTAAGATACCACCAAACCAGTGTTACTTGATCGACCATCCAAAGCCCACAACGCGTAAACCACTCAAGATCCACGTCATATGAAATGATCAGAACACTCCGCTATCATTTGCAGTGCCTAATTGATGCAGCTTGATCGCACAACTTTAAAATTGGCCTGATACTTTCATTAAATTTAATTATTACATTGTTACCACTCACATAAATCGTGTTAACATGAAAAAGAAACAAGTAATGCACACCAGTTAGATATACGATACGGCCCCTAGAACCTATTAAGTATTTATCAACATAAGTCCCAATTCTCAAGCATTCAGACTTCCTGATCCATCCGAGTCCACCAAAGTGATCACCACTGCGGAAATGATTCTATCTTCACTTGTTACAATATTTATATAATCCCATCTAGACAAATTAAACAAGGGTAAAAACAAGAAATAAACAAATACAAGAAATATGACTCGTATGTCATTTTACATTACTTGCCTGGCAGAATCAAAAAATAAATAAACGGGCCATATCTATATATACCTCCATTCCAATCACCATTACAAAATATAAAAAGTAATTTTATTAAATCAATACAACGAACTTAATAAATATTTTAAATGTCATTGGAAATGTTTGTAAAATTATCAAATTAATTAATCCATGTAATTACACATATTAAAATTAATTAATATAAACTCACTATCATATTATTATGTCAATTTAAATAAATTAGCTTACCAATAATTATTAACTGTGATATATTATGTAAAAAATATTCATCACAAATATTTTCTAAAATACATTAAGAAAGCAAGTTTGTTACTATAATTGTTACATCACTTTTAAACAATTTAAAAGATATAATATAAAGGAAATTAATTAATTGTCATTACATAATTAATACACTAATTAGTTTATTTAAAACAAATAATCAATAAAACCAAAATATAACTAGTCCCATAATTTTAGGAACCAAAATAAGGGAATAAATCTTAATTGTGTTTTCAAAAATTAGGCACACGCCATAATTGGCTCGGACGACCGGCTGGGAGTTCATGCCCGCCTAAAGTCGTCGTCCACTGTCATTTTGGTACCAAATCACCCCTGATCCGAATCGGACGCCTGGCCGGGTCGCCGGGCTCGATTTGGAGCGGTATTAATAATTATATTTAACTCGGCTTTTCGATTTAATTTAATTTGTTTGTAGAATCGTTTTGAGGCTAAAATTTTTTCAAAATTTATGAAATTCGAACAAGTTAAACTCATAATTTTCTTGAACAAATCCTTCCACTGTCGTTCATTAAAATAAATTTTCATATTTAATTATTAATTAAACAGTCCAAGAATCTCTCAATTATGGAGGCACTTAGAAATATCCAAAAATTATGAAATTTAATGCAATCTTCATGTAAGTGTCTGGGTTCCAGAAAAATTAGGTTTTAATTTTACAAAATTTTACACCCCCAAACACTTTTACAAACCTGCTTTGAAACAAAATCAATTAAATCGGGCCCTTAATTTAGAAATAAATCATGTTAACAAAATATGATAATACATCATCATAAACTTGTAACACATGTGTAAATCAATAATCAAGAACATGGTGATTTATTCTCATCATATATTTATCAATTAAATATATGAACAAGAATTAATCAAATAAAAAATTGATAAAAACAACACAAGCAAGTAGAACAAATAATGTAAAGCAACTTTAATTTGGCTCACTATGGATATATGAGTATAAATACAAATCCATAGTCCTGTGGATCTTTGAAGATACTACATTATTCAATACAAAAACATATAATTAAATATATTTAACGTAGGACTTACAGCCAAGCAGCCGAGTAAATTCCACCAAAATCCACACTTTCAAATTCACAGCTGTTGAATTTGACTTCCTTCAGCTCCTTTGTTGTAATAATATCAATCAGATATTCTAGTTAGTCCACACCAGGAGGGGTTGAATCAAGAACTAATCTATGCTAGTAAACAAGGATGAACAAAAACCAGAAAACCCCAAACATCTTGGGAGAGTTTCGGCCAAAGGGCGGCCATTAGGTTTTGGTGAAAGTTTTCTAAAAAACTTATGATGAAAAACCCTAAAGTTTGCCATAGGCTAGGTTAAACAAGCCCGATAAGCAACCCGTTAAGTATTAACACTCGTTAACTCTATTAGTTCAAGTACACTAACGAAGTCACACGAGTTGGAACTATTTAATTAAGCTTAATTAAATATTAATGAGTCAATATCAATAATCTTTCTGCTATCGATAAATTAAAAATTACTCTCGAACCAATTAAATAACTATTTAATTAATTTGTTTGTTCAATCTATTATTCCACATAAAACGAATTGTAATCGGAGAAATACATTTCAATTATATAGCTTCTTCTTTAATTTCATACATGAAATATAAGTCAACGCCACTGTATGTGTGTGACCCTGTGCTCGATACGGTTGTATAATAATAATAATTGACCACCATTATTATTATAACGATTAACGAAAAGCATCTAAAGAATCGTCAGAACCCCTTAAATTATCAGCGAGAACCTACACTATTAATATATACAATTACCAAGTTTGAACACTAAGTTCGGAGAATCAAGATTAACCTAATCAGTAAAATGAATCATACACAATTGTCAGAACGGCATAATAAATGGAACCACTCTCATTGATTTCCAACAAAGCATTAAATAGAAAGTTATTCTAACCCAGCTTGTTGGAACGGCAGGGAGATGAAAGTTTATGGTTCCGAAGTTAGTGGAAAGATCGCGGAGAGGACTGGTTGATACAACAATGACCAGAACCTACGCGACAGCGTGTTAAATATGTTGATCGCTGCCGGTGGACTTGTCTTTGAAGTCGAGATCGAGTGTTTTCGGTGATATTCCATAGAAAGTGGGTACGCGATTTCGGCGGTAAAGTGAAGTTTCGAGTCCCTGCGAGATTGACCGCTTTGAGATTTTGGCGAAAGGGATCCGAAGCTTATCGCTTAGCGCCTTCCAGAGTTGGGATAGATTCACAATGTATTCCATGTCAGCCTTTAGGAAGTATATCCCGGATGAATCTCTCACATTCTTAGCTCGGTACTAGCTGAACTAGGAGGATCTCACCTTTCGGCGAGGCGGTGATTCTTTGACCGGAAGGGAAAAAGGTATCGAGAAACAAGGCGGAAGCCTCTGTGAAAGTGCTGGAGGAACCAACGCTGCAGAAGCTTACATCGACCGCGAATATGAGCATGAGAAGCCGTTACCCGCGCCTTTCGTAGGGAGGTAAGTTGTCATAGTTGTTTGTTTTAGGTGTCAGATGACTGAAGTTTCATTCATGTTCTTCCTATTATTGCTGAGTAAATTTCGAGGCTAAATTTTTATTAGGCCAGATTAAAATAACCAAGCCCGTATAAGTATTATTTTTAATATTATTCGAGGTAGAAATTAGATTCAGTCTTTGAAAGGTGTGGTTAAACCGAGACGAGTTTTAAAACCGCAAACCAAACGAGACTTAAACTATCATAAATATCTCACCAACCCCCACATCACTATTCATCATCATCAAAATCTCACCAACCCTTTTTTTTTCCTTGGTTGGCCGAACCCCCTACCCTCTCCCCCACCTTGATTTTTTTCATTTTCTTGGTGGAATTTCAAATTCTTCCACCCATAATCTTAGTGTTCCTCATCTCTTGATTATGAAGGTATGATTTTTATCTTCTCAAATCTAACTATTTTGAGCTATGCTGACTATCTTGTAAGTTTGACTTTGTCGATTTCGAAAGGACTATGAATTTGAGACTGAATGGTAGAGCTGTGATCATCTAAGCTTCGAATATTGTGTAAGCCAAGGATTATAATCGATTAGTTGAATGCTGATGAATGAGCTTAGTTGACTTTTTAGGTTGACTTTTCCCAAATCACTTTTGTAAGTTGTAAAAGTATGTTATTAGATTTTAAGTGGTTGTTTTGGGAGTATAATTTGTGACTTTTGTGAGTAGTATTTAGTTTTTGGAATTAAGATTGTTAATAATGGAAATATTAGTCTGAGAAAGTCATATCGTCAATAGAAGCTGTTTAAAGTATTAGTGCTCAAGGAGTGGATGATTGGGTCGGGGCTCAGGATGAAGAAATTTTGGCCGATTTAACGTCGCTTGTGTTCGTAGAGTAATCTTTAAAGCAATGATTGGTAATTAAAATGGTCATAAGTTGATAGCAACCAACAGAAAGGCTAATTACTGTGAAATGTGGCAATTGTACTTCCTGCCTTGGGTTAGGCTTTGTTTTAAGCGCACACATGGACTAATTAGGTTGGCGCCATTTATTACAGCTGCTGTGAGCATTTATCTCATGGGTAGATTGAATTTACTTCTTCGGGACGTGCTCCAACTGGCTGGCTGCTTCGAGCATCTTTACGTATGTACTCACCGTGTTTACTATCGAGTATGTATGGTTAGTTACCGGTTGCCTCACTACTTGCATGAGTGTGTCATGGGTTGCCTCTGTAATACGGTACCCAGTGTGTCAGTGGGTTTTGTACTCACGGCACGAGCGGCCAAGGGTGACTGCCTGTACCACGGCACGAGCTGTCATGCTGCCTCAGACCACGGCACGAGCGTTGTCATGCTGCCTCACTGCACGAGCGCACAGGGTTGCTTTTGTACCAACAAGATGAGCGCCATGTTGCCTTTGGTACTACGGCATTTGAAAAGCGCAGGTAATTTCTTGTACTACGGAACGAGCGCTGCCGCGTTGCCTTGTACTACGGTACGAGCACAGGCGATTGCTTTGCATTACTTGCATAAGTGTATTGTTATTTGCCTCGTATCTCACGAAAAGCGCCGTTATCGTATCAGCTCTTTACCGGTATAAGTGTGTCAGTTGCTTAAGCTGCACTCCTCATTACGAGCGCGATGATACCTTACGCCGACGGGCATAAGTTTCTTCCGCAGTCGACAAGTTGATTATATGTTCAATTAAGTATAATTAATCAGTATCATCGGTCGCATGACTTTTATAATTTATCTAATTTCATCTAAACTAATGTCAAACACATATGAATATAAAAACATTCGAACATGCAAAAAAAATCATGTCAGAACTTTTAAGTTTCTAACAATATATTTTTAATTATATATACATTAAAACAAAATATATGACTAAATATATTTTTATAATATATCATCCATACAATTTCGATTTAAATCGATGCAAAGGAAATATAATAATGTATTTATGTATTATTGTATTTATTTCATTATTACAACTTCATTAAATGCTAAGTGTTACAAAAAAAACTAATGATGCTAAATAATTAAAATTAATAATTGTATTTATGTATTTACATCATTATAATTATAACTCATTAAAATTCTTGGAAGTTACATTAGTCTCATTATTTCACAATTTGAGAGTTACATATCATTTGCTCCTATAACTAACAATTATTTTATAGTAGGTATTACATAATTTCAACACCACATCCCAAATACCAGATAATGACATCAACTTTTATTCATTTTGTGGAGTTTATATGTTTGATATTTATGAATTTATATAAATTTCAATTCTCAAAAAGTGTCCAAAATATTATTCTGCTGAGTGTTAAACACCCAAGGAAAGCTTCAATGATATTATTTTAATCTAACTCTTGCTATATTTTCAACCATTAATCGCTTTTAGGTAATTTCTTTAAATATTATTTCTTATTCTTGATTAGTTTTATTAGTTCTTTGATCAAATTATATTATCAATTCGTTATTGTTCTATTAGAAATTTTTAGAATTAAAGCTTTATTGATCATAGTATGATGTATTTACATTTGGATTGATTTTGTTATACTAAGATTTAACACGATGTTGTTGTATTATGATTAATAGCAAAGTTGAATACAAATATAAATATCACATCATTTCAAATTAATTAAATACTATTATATATAACTTAACTATGTATAAGCGATCAAGTTAAATAATATTCTTTTACCAATTATAAGTGGATGATAAATTATTAAGTAGAAATTCTCTTATTCATTTGTTAATATCTTTATGTCTTTATTATATAACATGATAGAAGTAAATATAGATATAATATGAAAAATATTTTAATTTATTTGTTTCCTATATTCTATTCTCTTCTGTTAAAACATGATAAGAGTAAATGTATCGACGTTTATAATTATTTATTAATAACTATTGAATGAAAGAATTGTCCCAATAATCACAACTATTTTTATTTTTTAATGTCATCTAACTAATGATAAATGGTACACTACTATTATTTTTATACAATTAAATCTAATAAAATTGTGTTCTTGCATATTACATTATACAAATAGAGAAGCTTGCAATATTCTAGACGGGGACGTATGTACAAGTGAAATTCTGTACAATACTGATTTTAGTATAGCTTATAAATTTCTACGATTTTCCATATACCAAATATATATATATACACTAAAAATTTCTATATCATTTTCACAACAAATTTATGACAATGATTGATTTTATATTAAACTATATTTACTTTTTAATAATGAAATATCAACTAATTCATGCTCAAGATTATTCAAACATTAAATTTTTCATCATTGTAAATGTCTAATTGGTTTGCTGAGCTGTAGTATTTAGCAATATTTGGAACGGTTCATAAATTATTTTTGACATCGATAAAGTTTAGTTTATTTAAAACATATGGTTTATTTTATTAGAAAAAAAATATTAATAAATCTCAATATAATGCGTGGAAGTGATTTTAAAATATATATATAAGTCAAAGTACTTAAATATTGCAAATAATAAAAGTAAGACTGAAACAATAAAGTTGAATAAACAATGACAAAAACATGATAGTATTTAAAATTTTGAAATAGAACAAAGACAATATGAAACTCTAATTTATATTATTTGGAAATTCATTATTTTATATTTACCTAATGTCAATCTATCGAAAGCAAATCAAGATCAAGATTCAAATTAAAAATAAAATTATTATCGTGAAAAATCTTTTACTTTTTCGTTTCATTTATCATTCACGCGCAACACACGAATATCTTACTAAGATATATATACGTATAAATGTATGTGATAGACAGTATTTGCTATATATATAGATAGATAAATTAATGCAAATTGTGATTTTAATATATGAAATCAAAATAATAGGCCCTAAATAAAGAACCATATTTGCACAATCTAATTGTGATTTTAATATATGAAATCAAAATAATAGGCCCTAAATAAAGAACCATATTTCACAATACCTAACTCTCATTTCTTTAATACCTAAATCAAAAGCTCACCTGCTTGTGTAAAACAACATAAATACGTATAAGCCTAGCTGATCATTCCAGCCTTTATTAGCTACTATTAAGTCAACTAATAAGATCATGGTGGGTGCTGGAAAGAAAATCAGTTATAGTGAAGTTTCTTCACACAACACCTCAAATGATTGTTGGGTTATCATTAATGCTAAGGTACTTACTCAGTTCCCTCAAACCTTGATAATATTTTGGGTTATCTTAAGCAAAATTATAAGTTTATTTTTCCCACTTTTCCCCTCTCTACCAGGCATATAATGTTACAAATTTCTTAAGTGAGCATCCCGGTGGAGACGAGGTCTTGCTAGCAGCGGCGGGTAATGTCTCGGTATCACTTTGAATGAACTAGTTGATTTTTTTCCACTAATAATATAAAAAATTCGTTCATACCATTTTTTCATCTCAAAACTAACAATATGAAAAATCAGATTCTCTATTTTACTATCGTTCAATTGAACTCGTTAACTTATTATGAGGAAGTTAGTACTACAGTAATTTTGTTTGTTTACAAGTGTATTTAATTAATTCCACTGTATGTATACATACAGGGATCGATGCAAGTGATGAATTTGAGGATGCAGGTCATGGAAGTGCTGCAAGACTAATGCTTGATGAATTCTATGTTGGAGAGATTGATCAAACAACTAGCCCAACAAAGTTGACAAAAAATGACCCTATTAAACAACACTCAAATGAGCAGAGAATGTCAAGATTGGTCACAGTCAAACTGCTTCTCTATATAGCCCCCTTTGCAATCTTGGGTATAGCCTCTTTATATAGTTTGTAGCTTTTCATTGATCTATCTATATGCCATTCAATAAAACCAATGTGTTCAGAAAATCATTTGTTTCATACATTTCTACCAGTGTAGTTATAAAAGGAATGAATTGTGCCTAGTCAAGTATCTATATTATCTGAAAAGCTTTTCAAGACTTGTCAAGAGTTCAAAGCTCAAACCTCCACATAGAAGGAAAACTCTGGTTCTCTAAAACAAATGTTCTATATGCTTTCATTTTCCTTTTAGACATGACAGATGACCTTCATCGGAACGAGCAGGTGAGTTTACATACATAAGACCAGGGTGCAAGTATTCACGACAGTTGCGATTATATATACATATGCTTTGACATCTAATGATGCAGCAGATCATTGTAGCATATTTCAAACAACAAATAACAGAGATAGTATATGGACCAACATGTTGAAGCACTCGAATCTCTTTCTCATGAAAAGGAAGTGTCAATCCACAGTCTTCATTTACTTGAGAAAATAGAATCAGAATATCAGATAATCTAATGAGGATTCATATACAATATACTAAGGACAGTAGATGAAAGCCATCAAATAGATTTGACACCTAATGTTTCCTTCAAGAGCTAATAGTTCTTCATATGTTTCATGTACTTGATCCGATGACCAGGAGATGCAATCATCATTAAGTTCAGGAATTTTTGTAATGTAACAGAAATTAAGAATCTGGCTATCATTTCATCATTGGGTAGCTCAACTATCATCGATATAACATGGACATAGACACTTGCATCAAGAAGACACTCGTATGATTATGATGTAAACCAGTTGAAGCAAAAAACAGGTTGGGGCAGTGTTCTTACAAATAATTACTAGTTCAATGTTTTTTGGATTTTTCTCGTTTTGTCATTTCCTGTATGTAATGCAGAAACGTAGTCATAAGTTGATCCATGTTGGCTTAGAAATTGTTTCCCAACTTTTCACTAAAATCTAGCATAAATCTATATTCACAAGAGAGTCTAGGTGATAGAACATATTCAAACCCACTATTTCAAAGTTCAAAATTGTTAGTGCATGAAAATTGGTCAAGTATTTTGCGATGTCGAATACAAAAGCAGCCATTGCGGTTGAAACATGACAGGCTGACGATAGATCTTTCGAAAAAGATATTGTTTCCTTTTATGAAGAAAATCTCATGAGTATGATTTGGTTAATGGAAAAAAGAATTCTTGGGCGTCAGTAGGAAGATCATGGCGTTTAATAAGAGAAGAAAGGCCGAATCGTTGGATGTTTCGCGAGATGGAAGTTTGTTTTACATGGAAGTTATTTCCATAAACTTGTTTTATCTTATATCTTATATAAAAGGCCTCTCGATGCGGACCTAGAAGACCGATCGAAACAAAGTTATTCGGCATTGTATTTTATAGTATGAAACTTTAAGTGTTTATTTTTTATTGTGTAGAGGTGAGATATGCGAATTACATAAGCTGATGTCTGTTGTTGTTAACGCACTTATTCTGTAGTCGCGCTTTGGTGATTCTGGCATGGTTGATCGTCTTTAGGGATAGTAGTGTAGTGGAGGATAAGGATAAGTGTATTGAAGTCGGGGAGGGCTTGTTCAAATACACTTAGAGATAGAAGTAGAATAGAGTGCAAGAATGGGGGCGTTAAGTATAAATCGCTTATTTGTGATGCCATTGTCGTAGTGGAATCATACGCTTTGAGACTGCGTCTTCACGTTGGCCCTTACGGCCCGGGTTACAGTTGTGCGTTTTTACTTTCGATTCAGGTTTTTAATTTAATTCACTTAGGAGTCGAGTTGGTCGTGAGTGTCGAGTTCTTGGGTGTCGCGATATGGCGGTTGTTAGTAGTATACGATTACACTTTTTCAATTGGTATCGAGAGCGGGGCCATTTATAGCATGCAAAGAGTGAGATCGGTGTATCTTTTGCAAATGGAAGGTTTTTAGAGAAGGAGAACCTGCTGGCTCGACCACTATTCTTGATGAACTTGACTATGCCTCTTGGAAGACTAGGATAGCTGCATTCTAAAATCCCCATGGACACGAACATGAAAAGTTATGCGTCTTTGGGTGGTGGCCTTGTCATGATAATGTAATGTGAAGCCGAGGAGGATGATTGAATTTGGAAAACGAGAACTTGCTTTAGCAAATGACAAGGCCGTGAATCTTGCTAAATGTTGTAGATCTTAATAATGTTTAAGGCTGATCAGCGCATATGCTTATGGGGAAAAGGCGCAGGATACTTTGCAAAGCGCATATGGGGAGCTGGCCCAGGCTACGAATGTAGGGACTACAACGATTAACAACCAGTTGAAGCTCCCAGAATGGAAGAAGAGCGAATCTATAGCCATGTACAACCACAGCTGAAGGATATAGTTGAGTCCTTTTCGTTAGGGGGAACATGAGCAATGAAAGGCGGTGAAAAGTGCTAAACGTTGTCAAAAGTTTGCTTATAAGGTAACGACTATTGGAAGAAGCTCGAGGATTTGACTACCGTGAGTGCGGATTCGAGATGTCTACAAATGAAGGTGAGCTGAAGTAAGAAGGAATTGCACTAAAAAAGCATTACGTTGATGTCGATAATGAAGAATTGGGGGAAAACATAAATATGCTGTAAGAACTGACAAAACCCCTCAATGATTTAACAAAAATGGATTTCTTTGGGGTAATATTTCCGTCACATCCTTCAGCAGGGGAACAGCAAAGATGGAAGAAAATTTGAAGTTAAGCAAGTCAACTAGAGTGTGAAGGCTTTAGACAATGATTAGAGTGTCCCAGCCCATCTGAAGCTTAATCAAAGAGTTACTCTACACCTTAGTGGCGATGGGCGGAAGATGGACAAGATGATCAAGTTAACAAGCTTTGTGGCCTTCTTTGGAGTGCTCGAGCCAGCATTCTTGACATTGTAGACCAAACCTTGAGAGCGAGGAAGATATGACTAACGAAAAGGTACTTGAGGTACAAATGTTATCGCCAAATGGATGGAACTAACGGTGGTGTATACCGTGAATCTTGAAGAAGGAACAAATTGAAGATAGAAAATGGCTTCGAGGAAATTAAAAGTGGATCGAATCGAGATTCATCGGCGAGGCGCGAGATTAATGCGCTAAAACGAAGTTTAAAATGATGAATTCAAATGCAGATATTACGGAGGATATTATTGGAGTTGGTAAAGACTTTGGTGATAGTACGAGAATTGGTTTAAATGAAGCTGTTCAAACCAAAAGAAGATACCAAATTTATTCAGGAAGGTTGGAGTGCATCCGTCAGCCAGCCGAAGCGGCGGTTGGTCATCAACGAAGGAGGAGCAAAGTATGGTATTGTCATTATTGTGGAAAGAAAGGTCATATTGTCCCATATTGTTACAAACTATATGAGACCGAAAGAGGAAGCAAGTATCGACCTCGCGAGAACCAGTAGGTGAAGGTGAATCTTTTGTTAGTTAAGTTGCTTACACCTCCCCACGAAAACTGTGAAATCAGGTGGTACTTTGATAGTGGTTGTTCGAGACACGCATGGCAGGTAAGAAGGAGCTATCTACTTTGATTTGCTCAATTAAAAGGTGATCGTATCACTTTTTTTGGTGATGGAGAGCGAAAGGAAAAATTATCGGCGAAAGGGGAAGTTGAATGTGTTGATGGGCACAGCGTTTAAGCGATGTTCTCTTGTCGAAGGGTTAGCGCAAACCTCAAATCACTGATAAATTGATTTTGTGATGATGGCATGGTGTTCTTTAGAAAGGGTATGTGATGATATTTCGTGTGAAAGGCGTTAGCCATGGGCAATTCTGGCGACCAAATCTTGCATGCGGGCTCCGTGAAGCCATGCAGTAGGAAGGTGAGGATGTTGAATTATGGCCTGAGATTAGGTCATGCGATTACGAAATATTGACAAATTATTTCTAAGAAGGCGTTCGAGGAATACGATGTTTGATGTAAAGACCCGAGCTTGTGGATATTGCCGGGTTGGAAAACAAACTAGAGTTGTCGACCAAAGATGCAGCAATTGGTCGCCTTAGGTAATGCTTGAGTTGGCATGGTCTGATGTGACTATCTGAGTTAAGCATGGGAATGTCTGAGAGTTGAAAGCATCGGAAGCTTAAAGAGTATGTCTATGTATGTGTTAATGATTTCTCGCGGTATACGTAGGTTGAGTTTGCCTACGAGGAAAAATATGACCACGTTTGAGGTGGTTAATAAGGCGATTCTTGAGTTCAAAATGAGATGGTAATATGAAACATTATTACCGCATGATTTCAACCTTGCCTTTAAAGCGTCTCTCTTTTGTCCGTACAAAAGGAAATAGAAATAATTCTATCAAAGCAAAGAAGAAGAAAAAAATTAAAAGATGCGGGAGGTCGTGATAAGAAGGTTTTGACGTTGCATTGGATGAAGGAGATGATTACGATTCCTTCCAATGAAACTCAAACATTTCTCTTTGTGAAAATGTTAGCAGTTGGAATAAAATCGAGTTTAATCTTCTTTTCCCAAACATGATCTCTTAGAAAATGATGTCTTTATCTCGATATGTTTTGCTTTAGAGTGAAGAACAGGATTCTTTCAAAATAAAAGTCTTCCAATTTCATTCTTGAAATTTGATGTTCCCTAGCTTTCCAACAACTCCAACAGATATCGAGAGAACTCCAGGAAGCCCAAACCATCAATTCTCTGATAATAATACAACTTGATGCTTTTTGGTCTCAGATTTGATGAGCTTGATATGGTCAAGAACATCTAAAAGGACTCGTCGATTCTGCTTATGCTTAACTGAGATGGTTAACATAACCTAAGTACATCACAGGAATTCCCGACAAAGTATAACTTCAAATGATGCTTGTAAAAATGAAGTTTTTTTAAGCCTCACATTTTCTTTTAGACCTGCAATAAAAGTTTTAATGTTGCTCAACTCCTCACGCTTGTAATGTGCAAAATTCAAGAACTACAGTAGAATTTCTTACTAACGGCCCCTCGTTATATTGTGGAGTACATAGAGGTCTCTACCGATGAGGAGAGGGACCTTGAAAGAATATCTTTCGAGGTCGTAGAAATTGTATATACGCTTTCCTACGTCGAGTTTCCTTGTTAGTATATGTTGACATATTTTGTAGGGACAAAACATGACAAAGAATATTAGACAAAGATCAGTGAGTTAATACCGCGAGGCATTAATTGAGGATCCCGATCCGAGGATTGTGTGATTGATCTGATCGTCTTAATGAGGAGATCGACTTGAGTGCAGGCTCTTTGGCGAGTCGATGGAGGACTTAATGAGTGGATCGTGCTTATGGAAGCGACTTATGAATGGATGCAATCGTGGTGATTGCGTGATTTGAAAAGGAACAAATCAATCGCCCAGAGATTGATTCTTGGTTAGTGCAAAGGAAAGTTTTCCGAGGCGGTATGGTATGCAGGCAGCCATTGAAGATTGAATATTGCAATGGAAAGGATTCTTGATTGGCAATCAAGAGTTACTGATTGTTCAATGTGTGATCGTGGTGGCTAAATGACTAGCCATTGGAGGATCACGGTATAAATTGAGAACTTTATTCTAGTTTATGGCGTCGGTTGTTTTAAGTGATTATATGTGTGTTTGAGTGAGAAAAATTAGAGTGATTAACTGTTGAGCTTGATGTTAATAGCGAGTGCAAGTAGTTTGCTTAGGTCTTTTACAGTTGATTGCTTGTACTCGTACTCGAGGCGTATATATAGTGGAGCAGGGTGGAGTCGCGGAAGGTGACACTAAGGCAGCCAGCGTGAAACCGGCCCGACACGTATAAAAACTTCTTGTATGCGTTTACTTTACGTATTGCTTTTTAATTGAGTTAACAGTGTTGCTAGATTTATATTAATAGCAGCACGTCGGTATACTCGAAGATATTTTTTCGAAACTATCATCTCTTACGTCCGTTCGCGATAAAGCACAAATAGATAAGGCTATTTGCCGTTCACGCGCTAAGAGTGGTGAGAAGCTTGCTTTTAACTTTCGCATAAGATCAACATTGGATACTCGGCTACGTATTGTAGTTGAAGGCATTTTAGTGTTTGAAAGGCGCGAGGGGATCGAGACCCCGTGAGACGAGTGCCGATGAGGGGTCTCGATGCGAATTGGGCTTGATACGTATGGGCCAAATCGAGAGGCGTCGAGAGGCACGTCAGGACCGTCATCGAGACGGGGTCGATGAGGTCACCGATGAAAGGCAATTATTGACATAAAGGGAGTTTAGGTCGTAGAATTTCTTTTAATCCAAAAATTCCAATTTTTTCTCTCAGCTTTCGATTGTTCCAAAATTGATAGAGTTGTTACCCTGCTTGATTAGTATCGTTGTATATGCATTTTAAGCTAAATCTAGTGTGTAGATTTATCATTGAGAATACTAGATTATAAAAGTATTACTCGGTGGAGAATCTTAGTTTCGCCCAAGGACTTTTTACATAGCAATCGTTGTAAGTTCATTAGTTGATTCTGCCGGCGGCCAGCAGGGCGTCGCTTGAAGGGGGCAAGTATAAAGATCACGGTGTTATTTACTTTCGGTATTTTCAATTGTGTGTGTTGATTCGCTGCGAGATATTAGGCTACGTAGGTTTGGGTGTTGATATATATACGTTTGGTTGTATGGATTAGATTTCAACAATTGGTATGAGAGCTTGGTTGAAAGCTTAAAGATGCAGATATAGTTTATCTGAAATTGATAGCAAAAGAAATCTGAGAAGGTGTATCGATATCTTTGTACATAAATTAGATGGGGTTGATTTCGCCGCTTTGGAAGATGAACATGGAGGATTATTTGTATGGGAGCTTGAAGCCTTTAGGCGAGTTATTCGTAAACTGACCTCGAGGCTTGCTTTGAGGTTAGAGGGAAAGAAATTTGAGTGAGCCGGGAAGAGCTTATGCGGCAGAAGCAAGCTCCGGGCGGTGGAATATTACCTTTGATAACTTTATCAAAAGGTTAGGATTTGTAAGTTGTGAGACCGACCCTTCTAGCTGTAACATAAGAAGGAAGTTTCAAAAGATTATGTTATCTTACTTAACATGTTTGATATGTTATTGATTGTGGGAGGCAGTTGCAAAAGGTGAACATGTTGAAGAAAGAGTTGTCGATTGGGATTTGCGTGAAAGACCTAGGTGAGGCCGAAGCAAGTGCAGGGATGAGAATAATCGAGATCGGGATTTTAAAGTTGACACAAGAAGAATACGAAGAAGCTAATCAAGCGATTGACATGCTTTGAATCTGAAAAGCTTGTAAGTACCAGATTAGGCTGCTTTCATTTTTTCAATTATCGATCTGACTTCACACGAGGCGAAGATGATTTAGAGTATATGGATAAGGTGCCTTATCTTCTGCGATGGAGTATTAGTCTTATGTATCTTTATGGTGTGCACCGGACTTTGATATTGCACATCTTTGTGGGAGTTGTCGGTAGATATATGTAACCGGGGGAAAGAACATTGGGAAGGCGTGAAGTGGATTTTTGAGATACGAATGGTAATCTTTGAAAAATCCTTATGTTTCCGTAAATACACTATGGGGTTAGTGGGATATGTGAATGCGATGCGGTGGTGATGTTATTGATAGTAGAAAGTCTACTAGTGGATATGTATTCACGTTTGGGGAATGCTACTTATTAAATTTGGAGATCGAGGATTTGCGACAGTAGTAGCATTGTCTAGTTGTGAGAGGCGGAATATGTTCTTATGGCGGAAGGCAGGTGAAAGAGATGATCACAGTTGCGAGACTTTCTTGAAAAAATTTGAATCTTGAGCATGGATGTAACACACTTGTCTTGTGATAGTCGAGTGCGATTTATGCATTAAAAATCCAGGTGTTTAAATGCGGGAATGGCCTTAGATGAGGTTCCGTTAAATGGATTACGTATTGGAAAATGGGGTGCGAAGAGCAGCCAGTGCGGGAGATCGGAATCCGGGCGATATGTTTACAAAGTTGTAAACAAGGGAGAAGAAGTTGTGTTTGACCGGTTAACGCCGGAGCGTGCTTCGAAGGTCTTTGTTGTGAGTGGAGGAGATGCTTGAAGGCGATGATTTGAAAAGAGGCAGTAAGGAGATTGTGTAGTGAAGGCATTTTCCAAGTGTTTGAAGAGTGCGAGGATCGAGAACCCGCCATCCGAGACACACAGTGGAAGCCAGAGCTGTATGGGCTGTGAGGGAGGCATCGAGGCGATCGAGACCGTCATCGAGACGGGGGTCGATGGAGGGTCTCGATGAAAAACGATTGTGACGTAAAGGGAGTTTAGGTCATAAATTTCTTTTTAATCCAAAAATTCAATTTTTCTACCGACTTTCAATTTCCAAATTGATAGAGTTGTTACCTACTTGATTAGTATCGTTTGTATATCATTTTAAGCTAAATCTAGTGTGCGTTGTCATTGAGAATACTAGATTATAAGTATTACTCAATTGGAGAATCTTAGTTTGATAGGGCGTTATGTCGTTGTGAGTTAAATTCTAGTTGATTTACGGCAGCAGGGCCGTACCTTGAAAAGGGAACACGTATAAAAGATCACGAGGTGTTATTTACTTTCGGTATTTTCAATTGTTATGCATTCGAGATTACTCACGAGATATTAGACTTCGTAGGTTTGGGTGTTGATATATCTATTTGGTTGTCGTTAGATTTCAGCCATTGCATTACATATACAAGGGTTTTAGAGAAGTCGGCATCTTAACTGAGGTCTTTAAGCTCTTTTATTGCTTGTGACAACCGGATCATGCCATCCCAGGTTCCTTAATTTTCTACAGAAGAAAATCATGTTATGAAAATTTGTAAACAATTGATAAATAACGAGAAAGAACAATCAAATACTTGTGCTCAAGTTGATGAGCATAACTCTCTGCCTTATTGAATAAACCAAGGCTCAACTTATATAGCCATTTGGTTGAGTACAGAGTGGAACTAATTAACTACTACTCAAGCATTCATAGCCATTTGAATAACAAACAAATACTAAATCATAATTGTCTAGCTTGACCACTGAAACTAGTAAACTAGAAGCTTGACTCCGTTGACTAAGTCAAATTATTCTTATTGAATGAAAGCGCTTCACTTAATCTATTCATACTCTCCCTTAAACTAGATGTTGTTCTAACATCTATTTTATTTCTGCTGCACTACACATTCCTAGCATAGCTTCTTAACTTCTGAAATGCATCCACTTTCAATGGTTTGGTCATGATATACCTTTTGCTCCGAATTTCCCGCGATGTGTCGATTGATAGTTCACTTCACTTTGAGAGGTCTCTTAGGAAATGATAGCGCACATTTATGTGTTTGCTCCTTCCGTGCATTATCGGATTCTTGAAAAGTTTGATTGTTGAGCTATTATCACAATTTATGTATGTGCAGCTGTCATCTTAACGAAGCCTAGTTCGCTAAAAAAATTCTTATCCGGATAGCTTGACAAGCCTGAATAGTTCTTTATGATGAACTCTGCCTCTGTGGTAGATAAGGTCACTATAGGCTATTTTTAGAAGACTCCGTGATATTGCTCTGAGCTTAAAGAGACACATAACCGCTTGTTAACTTCTATCTTCGAATCTCGGCCTTAGTCACTATCTTTTATAAGCGATAAGACGCCCCGGCTTCCTCCGTTCTTCTAATAGTAAATGCCTAAGCGGTTGTCCACTTTTAAGTATAGAATATTAGAAGCAACAATGCGAAGATGTAGTTCGATGGGTCTTACCGTATATCTCTTGATTAGGCCAGTTTGCATCACGTCGAATCGAGTCTTGTGGAGTAAGATCACGTAAGACTACTACCCGTTTGTTTATAGTAGGTTTCATCTATTTTTTCTCCATCAATATCTTTATCCACTTTGGAACCAGTTGCAATTGGACTACATACTACATTGTTATCTTGCATTCAGAATCTTTTTAAAATCTCCTCTGCATATCTCTTTTGACAAATGAAAATGTCATCTCTTTCTTGAATTATTTATTCGAGAAACTGGCACAAATGCGTCCATTAATGCATCGTCTCGAATTCTCTTTACCATGGAGTCTTTAAATTGTACCGTCGGATAAAGTATCAACTTGTTTCAGTGTGAATCGGTCGTGACATATATGCTCGCTATGATGATTGATCCGTCGATGTCCGCACTAATAAAAAATAATGTTTGTTCATATCGCGCCTCTGAAATCCTTCCTTGAAAATGCGCTTGATTATGATGAACGAACTGGAGGCTGCTTTAAACGTATTATAAAGCCTTGTGATGTTTATACACCATGTGTTCCTTTCCTTTCCTGACATAGACTTTAGGTTGATCGACATAAACATCTCCCATTGATTCACACCATATAAAAGGCGACTTCACGTGAGTTAAGTAGATCCTCCGTTCTTTTTGTGCTGTAATACTTATAATCATTCTTATGGTGTCCGTCACAGATACTTGGTCTTGAACTTGATGTCCTTCTTTGTGAGTAACCGCCCCTTGTGAGTACAGCCTTGTGTTAGGTGATTTTTCCATTCGTCCCTTTTAGGTTTTATAAATCCATTTCACTTCTATTGTTGTGCAATATCACAGCGGTCGGTGAGCATCCGTGTTTGTTTTTCTCTGATGATTTCGCAGTGTCCATTTGGAATTCTCGGCTTACCGTGTTTGCCGAGCTTCTTGTAGGATGATGTATCATCAAATTAAAGCTGCACCATGTTCCACTTCATCGCTTTTCACTAATTTCTTCTCAGGTCACATAATCGGAGATCGAAATTGGAGTTACGTCTTCTTGCTTGCATTGATGATTCCGGCTACTCGCGATGCATGTTCTAACTTTGCTCGGGAGGAAGAATCGTTGTCTTGATTCGGTGAGTCGATTTGGCTCTATAGGATAAAAGAATTCCTCTTGAGCTTAGCCTGGCTACACCTTTCGACATTGTTTTGATCCTCCGTTTCAAGCTTTGTCTGTTGATCATTAAAGTTTTCTCCTTGGTCGTTGCTTTTCTTCCTCAGGCTTACCATGCTTTGTATAATTATTCTCAGATTCAGCATCAGCTTGATACATACCACTATTATTATCTTGGCTCATCCCCGAAAATATGCACATAGGGAAAACTACATTATCAAGTTTATCTACGCCTATTTTGGGAACATGAGTAATGTGCAAGGCATCCCAATTCTTAGATGAGAGCGAGGATTTAATTCCGCTCAACCTTGAAGGAGTGATATTAACTTTCTGACTAAAGTAGGGCGTCTATTGAAACATGTAAGGTCGATTTACTTCTTTAAGTCCAAATCTCACGGTAATTTCTTAGGCTGAAAAGCGGTGATCTAACCATATTCATGACAATTATTTTTTTTTTCTCCGCGTACTATTTTGTTGTGGGGTGTAAGCATTAGTAAGCTTTCGCCCCTCTTTGCCATGTCTTTTCTGAGGAAAACAACAAGCTTCCGATTGATGTGTATTCCACTCACACATCGGACACCATTTATATTTTTTTCTTACTTCGTTTTCTACCGCTGACTTTAAACTTCTTGAAATAACAAAAAGTATCAAATTTATTGGCTAAGCAAATATACCCATTAGCACTAGGTAGAATCATCGATGAATCTTATAAAAATACCTGCTCCCATTTGCTTTAAGTTAGATTGATAGGACCACATAGGTCTGAGTGGATAAGTTGAAGGACTTGTGTTGCTCTCCATGTGCTTTGTTTTGGTATAACATTTCTTGTCTACTTTCCGTTAAAGACGATCCCTTAGTGATCCACTTTTGCTTTGAACTTTGGCTTGCTATTATGTTGGATAATTGGTTGTGAATCCAAAATTTGGCAACCACTGTGTGTCGAAGGTGTGCTAAGATTGGAATGAGGAAATAGATGTTTGCAATTTGGCTAGATCCCGTATTGAGACAAGTGTGGAGAAAGGCGATAGGACGATAGATAGAAGAGGACTGGGCCAGTGAAATGCAATGGGAATAAATATAAAAAGATAGACTATTTTGATACGTATTCTCCCGTTACAAGGATAACATCCATTAGGATTATCCTGGCAATTGCGTCATTGTGCAATTTAGATGTACATCAAATGGATGTGAAAACAGCTTTCTTAAATGGAGATTTAGATGAAGAAATTTACATGGAACAACCTGAGGGATTTAGTTCCAAGTAAAGAAGAGATACGTAGAACTGTCAGAAAATCTTTGTGCGGGTTAAAGCGAATGCCCAAACAATGGCATGAGAAGTTTGTGGCGGTACTTTCGGAGTGTATTTAAAATAAATGAGTGACAAAGTGTGTTTATGTAAAATCCACTAGAGGATGTAATTCTGCCTTGTATGTAGACCGGCATGCTCGTTAAAGATGATTGATCCACCAAAGACATGTTGAACTCCAAGTTTGACATGAAGGAAATGGGACAAGCAGATGTAATTCCGTATTGTGCGAACTCTTGACGGTCTAGTGTTAACCCAATCACACTATGTCGATAAGATTCTTGCGAAATTTTTCCAAGATGATTTGAAATATGTCTGGCTAAGATGGATGAACATCGATACCACTGAAAAGAATAAAAGGAAAGTGTGTCTCAACTTGAGTATTCTTGAGTAATTGGGAATCTTATATGTACTTGATGACTTATCTTAGACGGATATAGCTTATTGATAAGCAAATTAGGTAGATATATGAGTAATCCGGTAGCGATCATTGGGAAGGTATGGTGCGAGTACTTAAGTACTTAGCGTACTCGGAGTGCGGGTTGCTTATTACTCTGGCGTTATCCTAAGCGGTACTTGAGAGTGCGGATCTGAGTGGAGCTACGATGCGGTGATTCAATGGTACCGATTGGATATGTATTCAACACAGGTAGTGCCATTTGTGTCGCTTCAGGAAGAATCTCAAGCAAGCGGTAATTGCGGATCACGATGGAGTATGAGTTCGTTGCCTTGTAGACAAATTAATGGGAAGAAGGCATTTGAATGGTTAAAGAGCGGTTCATGAGACATTCCAAAATGGGAAAAGCCCGCGCCTCAATTTGCATATCACCGTGACAATGAGTACGCGATTTGGAGGAGCACGTAACGTTATATAATGGTAAGTCGAACCGCATTTGTCGCGTTAAACTGATTACTCTCAAGCTGGAGTTATGTTTGTTGATAAATGTAAGATCAAAGGATAGCATTCTTGGGATCAGTGACCAAAGGGAGTTAAGAAAGAACTAGTTGAGAATTCATCGAAAGGAATGGGATTAGAAAGCCATGAGAAAAATGTGAATGAGTAACCTGCACAGTTATTTGGAGATCGAGATTCGGGTTCGATGGACAAGCGGCTCATGTGCATAAGTAGATCGGCTGTGGGGATTTTGCCTACTGTTCTAGATGAGAAACAGTGATACCCGCTGGGATAAGGTTAAGCTATGCTTTTAATGACTACGAAATCTTGAAGGAGTAGTGCGGGTTACTCAGCGAAAGAATATGAGAATTACGCCTATGTGAGCTAAAGAGTAAGGGGCCTCTTTTAGAGAAATGCTCGGAGGGGCGTTGCGGCGACAAATCACGAGAACAGCGTGTGTCCAAGGCCCTAACGGACGCAATAGTAGAAGCGTCTGAGTCGATTGAGATGCGTGTGAAGTATGTAAATGCGTTGCTACGAAGCGAGATTAGTTCGAACATCGCGTCTAACGTAATACTGGTGGTGAATGTAAGCGTATGTAAAAAGGGAAAGGTTCAAGGCATCCTTCTATCACCATGCGAGGAATTTGTCGATGTTGCTATCACCGATTGTCGAGTAAAAATATTTTCAAACTTAGCGATAGGGATATTGGATTTTTTGAGTTATGATTTTGTTTGAATACAAATTTTGATTCATGTGGGGGATGTTGGATAATTGGTTGCGAATCCAAAATTTGGCAACTCCTTTTGTGTGTCAAAGAGGTGTGCTAGGATTGGAATGAGGAAATGGATGTTTGAATTTGGTACAGATCCCAGCGTGGGTAAGAGTGTGGGAGAGAGCTTGACTTTTATAAGTAAAGCTCCTCATTGACTTAGTAAATTGTGTTACGACTACTGCAGCGAAAACTCTGGCGCCAGCATGGGAAGGGGTGCAAATCGAGAGAAAATGAGCTCGAAATTGTGAATCAGTGCGTGCGACCTGCGGACCGCAGTCTGCGGTTCGAAAGAGAGTCGTGTGAGCCGCCTTTTCTCCCGGTCGGCTTCTAGGTTTCCATTTGAAATTCTAATTGAGCCTCCGTTAGTGTTTCGGTATTGCAGATTGGACAATCAAGGGTGTAAAAAGGCAACTTGGCTGTAACAAACATTCCAACCTCTTACTTAATCATCGTCCCGTCGGATCGAGAAAACACACCACGAAATACAAAAAACAACTAGAGGCGTAATGACCGGCCCAATTCGGCCGTCACGGTGAGAATCATTAAAATCCGAACACGAGTCGCGTATCGATGGGCGGCTTCGGTTTAAGGAAACTCTTCGTTTCTCCAAGTGATTCCCTTAAGATTCTCAAATTTTACAATCCGCTTCGGTGATATCAACCAACGACTCATATATATATCTGGCCGAATAACTGATAATGCGCTTAAGTACAAGCGAGAGTAAATCGCGCGTATCTGAATACAAAAACAATTGTAAATGAGGCTAAAGTTTAAAAATAAATACAGCAATCCAAAAGCGGTTGGCAACACGTCAAAATGAGGCTGTGAGGATCCTGACCACCCGATCTTTCGCTAGCCACCGAGCAAACTACCAGCGGCCCTGCACCAGCCCAGCCATCTCGGCCTCGCCTTGAAATGAAATGCCGCCCAAGCGAAAAAGAATTAAGCGCGAATTAGTGAAAACTTAGCGGGGTGAACTTACCATACGGGCGAGGCAGAAAATATTATAAGCTAGTCAAATATGAATAAAATACACATATATATCAAGGGAGGCCCCTACGCAATAAGGTAAATACAACCAAAGATTCCAGAAAGAAGATTACCGAGGCGTAACGTGGTAAGATATAATAGAAGGTCTCGATAAGGCTGCAATCTCATCCAAAATATGAAATCCCATATAGACTTCGACAACGACTATAACTCTAGTCGTCACATATCTAAATATGTCTCGCAATTATCTGCGTCATTGTCATGGCCCATTTCTTATCACAGAAGTATAAGGCGAACCTTCTATCTTAGTAGTATAAGGCAGCATGACAATCTTTTTTGTAAGTGATCGTAAAGACTCGTACGACTCTTATACCGAGTATAAGATAACCGCGCGATACCGTAGTATAAGGCCACGCCCGACGATACTTGTGATAAGTGATAAAAAAGAGTAAATACATTTCTTATGCGTGATATAAAGGCCGATAGCATCGCGTATCACTTGAGGAAGGAGAGTCGCTTCAACCAGCAATCATCAGTATAGGGTCATATCCAAATACTTGTGCCTCGAGTCACGCGCATAACTCCAGCTTGACATACCGATAGCCAGCTACTTCTAACAAAGCGATATGTCAAGCGGCTAAAACATCTCGCGATCATAAATCGTCCTTTACCGCTTGACAAGGCCACCGTAATGGCCGTCGATATTTCTGTGACGAGGCCCGCGAAATACTTAAGTCAGGTAAGGCCATAGAAATGCAACCCGGTGCCCGGCCGAGTCCGCAGTCGAAGCGTAAGTTGGGAGTTCGAGCTGCGCACCCAAGCGAATCTTGTACGCCACGGAAATATGTCATGTCGTGGCATTACCGCGCGTATTCATACCTTGATAACATGTATATCATTCTCGCGTAATCATACCCTGATGACATGTATATCGTTCGTAAACATACCCCTTGTGATAGCGTATTCACCTGATTTAAAGTAAGTGCGTAAGTAAGCGTAGAATAAATGCTTCGCCTCTGTAAACTACCAAACCTTACATGAGAAACACAATCACGGTACTTGTCCGCTTTCGCGTCAGCGCCTAAACACCGAAAGTATAATCAAAACCTACTCTTATACTTGCGTTCTAGAAGATATACAACCCAAACTCTTGGTGGGCCGATTTAGCGATGCTGATGGCCGGATAAAACAAGCGAAATAATAACCCGTCGGACGCGGCCAATCGGTTTACTCGCTAGAATTCCACACTTATTACTTTAACATTTCATATCAACTTATAAGTGCGTTCTGATGACCACCAGTCCGTAGTGCGACATATGCTCAAAATAATTCTATTTCGACTTATAAATCACACTTTTTGACTAACCCACTTTAATAAATTTTAAAATCACGATTTTAACCTTCTGATATTTAAATAGTTGATTAAACTCCTACCGTTATTTCTTATAAAAATATCAACAGTAAAGTCAACTATAACCTAGAAAAGTCAACGTCTGACGTCTCAGGCAACCTACAAATCATGAATTACTCGCTTATATCATCATGGCATCCATATGAGCTTAGAAACATCATAAAATTAAGTTATGCCAAAAGTCGGCCCGAAAAGTCAAACATTAAAATCTTAAAACTACTATCTTACGTACCTCAATTTGTAGGGAAAGATGATGGGAAGCACTTAATAATCCGCTTGAGGATCTTAGCAAACGAAGTGAAGAAATGGAAGAAAAATTTTGTGTTTGTGCTTAAGGGAGACTCTCGGCAACTACCGAATGGAGGGAGATGATTTGCAATGTTTGTGTTCAATGATGATAAGAACAGATGGATTACGCCACCTTAGATGCTTAGGAAATTACGGGGAGTTCGTGCGTTTTAATCGAATCGAGTTATCAGCGACTTAACGATCCCAACCAAGCGGAATTATCCCCGACTCTTACTCTTAAATTATAAATGTAATTCGGCTCAAATAAATTTTATGAATTAACTATTATCAATTTAACTTAGGAGCAGGTTATTACAAACTCCATCACTCCATTTTCTCTTTGCTTTTTGTGTGTGGTGATAGTTTGAGAACTGTTTGCGGTTAAATCGGCCCAGTTCGCTGTTTGTGAAGTCGATGCGTGGGGTGACCCACTACTTACGTGAAACTATCTCACGTAGTCTGCGCTACGAGAAGAGGCGAATCCCATTATTTTAAGGAAGCGTCGTGATCGGTTTAGTTTATGTTGTTTAAGTATTTGTTGTAATCGTGGGCCACATTTTTGTTGTTCATGTAGCGTTTGTGTTATAGTTAAAGGTATTTTATTAGTTCGCTACGAACTGACAGTTGGCCGGATTTCTGGCAATCTTTCCGCAGTTGGAGTCGATGTTGATCTTATGGTCAGTAAGTGATGGTCGGATGGTTCCTCCGGTGGCCGGTGGAGGTGTTACGAGATGGTGTTGATTGGCCAGGGAATGGAGTTAGATGCAGGGTGCATCTTGCCTCCACATGTTCGCACGCGCGGATGGCAGGTGTGTAGCGACCGAATTCGGCACATACGAGGTAGGAAGTCATTAAAATGGAACAGTCGCCCAAACCGATGGGCTGACTCGTTTAAAATACAATTCGTTTAAATCCAAAAATGTGCTGCGTTTCCCGATTAAAGCGGTTTAAAAATTTATAATCCGTCGGTGATATCGAGCGACCGGCCCATAAATATATACCTGATATATCCCAAAGGAAAGTAATGCTTAGAAATGAGAGCTACAGAATGATAAATGCGCTTAACCTAAATACAAAATGACTACAAACAAAGCTAAGATTTCAAAAGCAAACAACGATGGCGGTTGACAACACAACAAAAATGGGGAGGCGGATCCACCGGCCACCGATGCTCACTGGCCGCTCAGACAGCGCTCTCCAACTGACCTCTTGGCCCCAGCCACACATCGGCTGGCCTGAAATGAAAATCGCCCATAGCGAAAGGGTGTAAGCCGCGAGGCTTAGTGAAACTTAACACGGGGGGTGAACTTGCCATGCAGGCAGAGATAGTCATAATCTAATAATCAAATATGAATAATATAAATATATCGAAGACTATACAATGAGGGTCATCTGACATAATTCGCGGGGAAATCTCGAACATAATACATGAGGATATAATAGAAGGTTAATGGCCTTTTGCCAATTCGAGAGAAAACAATAGACTCAGCAGCGACTAAAACTCACAGTAAATGAACACCATCTGTATCCCCACGGTATACCGTCTGAAATAACGTAAATATACTCGATCCGTCTACTGGGAATGGACTAATCAATAATCACCCCAGCTTATACCGCGATATAAGGCCAAAACAACATACACAAAGTATAAGGCACGCCTTGTATTATACCGTAGTATAGAGACCCACATCGAAACAATCACCTTGCTTGACAAAGTGATCCTGACTCATACCGCGCTATACCGTAGTATAGGGCCAAACGCCTACTCTCTCTTTTTTAGTAGTATGGGGCCACTGGCAGACAATCTTGACAAAGCGATCAAAAGCGAGGGAGTCATACCGCGCTATACCGTAGTATAGGGCCACACCGTGATACCTTGCGACAAGCGTCAAAGCGAGAATCATACCCCATGGCTATACCGTAGTATAGGGCGAGCCGCCTGGCCCTGCCGTAGTATAGGGCGATAGTATCACGTATCACGCAGGAAGAGAGTCGCACAATCACAGTAATCCCAACTATAGAATTACTTCCCGATACTCCAAGGCCTCGAGCTCATGCGTAACTTGACAACTACTGCACTCTGACCGTGTCTATTGTATGACCAAAGACATCCCTTGATCGTAAGTCGAGCACAATGCATCCTTGAGGCCACCTGGTCGTAGAAGTGCCGAGAAATGAGGCCTGAAACACAATCACAACACAACAATTACATGTATCGTTCATAATCATAACCTGATAACATGCGTATCACAAATCGAGGTAAATGCGTAAAGTAACACCGTGAGATAAGTACTGCTCTGCTTGCTTCTATGAGCAACCGAACAATGTGAGTACTTCGCCGCTTTCACGATCACGCCTAAACAACACCGAAAGTATAATCGAGACCTACTGCATATACGGCGTTCTAGAATCACATAGCTTGACTCTTGGGGAAGCTATCACCTAGCAGTCTAACATGGCGGATAAGCTATCAATTATAATCCCGTCGGACCTGACCCGTCGATTCCCGCTAAATTCCATCTTTATGTCGGCTTTCTCGCTTTTACCAAATCAACTTATAAGTCATTCTAGTGTCATCAATTCCATAATTAACAACTTTATGCTCAGAAATATCGAATTATAACTAAATTTAGATTTACACTTTTTCGACATAACGTCCTTTGTCAATTTTTAAATCACCAATTTAACATCATAACAACTATAATAAGGTCAATATAACCTCCTACACATTTAAAGTCTTATAAAAATATCCACATAAAGTCAAGCTGAAACCCCAAAAAGTCAACTTCGGCCATGCGTCCTGAAAAGCGATCTACAAATCACGAATTCAACACGTATATGCGTCCACAGAACCCGCAACCAACTAAGATTTATCGCAAAATTCAATTATGGGAAAAAAGTCAACCCAAAAAGTCAACCAAGAAAAATCAGCAAAACTCCGATTTCTTACCTGAGTCGTAGGGAAGAGTAGAAATGCTTACTTGACAGCTTGAGGATGTTTATATCTGACAAAGTGATAGTGAAATGGAAGAAAAATTTTCTTGTTTTTGCTCTCGGGGTTTCGGCCATATGAGGAAGAAGAAGAAGAAGATGAAGTGTGATGTGATGATGGAGGATAGAGTATGATTAGATATTTAAAAAACTAGGAGCGTTCGGTTTCGGTTAATTCCCATTTTATCGTGCCAAATCTCCACGAACCCGATTTGAAGATAAAATTATTCCATAGCAACGCTACTAAATTATAAATGAAATTCGGCTCAAAAGTTTTCTTACGAAATAATATTATCATCGAGAAAAAATTATACCATTCAGATTCACGCCGACATTTTTTTTTCGTGGCCGGGTTATTACAATCTACCCACTTTAATAAAATTTCGACGAAATTTAACAACAAATAACCAAGAACATATAATAACTTACAAAAACAAATACCGTATCGAAAAAAACAAACTCGCGTCTAGAAGAGCAATACGTAACT